>JASDQU010012276.1:59123-75031 GCA_032191745.1 Picea mariana
CCCAATCTATCATTTTTATTTCATTTCCTGTGAATGGTTGTACTTTTTCCCTTTTTTTTCTTCGGGTATTGTGGATGCCATCTTTAATTTTTGCACAAGTTCTCTCTCATTTACACAAATAGCACTTCACCCTTAAAGGTGTTAGGCACAAAATTGACCAAGAACAAATCTTCAAGGAAATTTATACGGTACCAACCCTTTCGAAGCTAAAGAAAGCTCCTTGGTTTTCCATTGTATGTTGTACTTGATTTTTGTATTTTGGGTTGGAGTCAAACAAATCACACTTTTAAGAGTTCATGCACAAAATCTATGTCCACATGAAGTTGTCTAGTTCCTAATGGTTGGAGTGGTTAAGAAATTGCATAGGTAATGTTTAAATACTTAACGACTAATCTATAGATGCGTTATGCATGTTGTTCTTCAAAAAAATCAATGTGAGTTGAGTTAGTATGTGCTATCATGTTGTTTGTCTCCATTAAAAATAGAGGGTCAATCTCTATATTTAAGTGTAATATATTATGTTTTGCATACTACTTTTCTAATACTCATGCGTGCCTAATACATTAGGCTTAGTATATTACTTTTTTATAATCTCTATAATATATTATGTTTTGCATACTACTTTTCTAATACTCATGCTTGTGTAATATATTAGGCTTAGTATATTACTTTTTTATACTATGCTTATTTGTCTACTTTTGGCTTGATATTTACCAAATCTAAAGAAGCTATAGTGATTAAACAATTACTCTTAATAAGATGGAAGTACTACTATTAATGGTTAATTGGGGCTATTAACTCAAGGTTGTGGCCAAAAGTAAGGCAATTGGTAAATGGGCTCCTAGCATGATGTTGAGGATGGGTAGGGGTTTTCCCTTGTAGCCATGGATGTTGTTGTCCCTACCCCTTTGCAATCTTTAGGTCATGACTTTTCTTTGTAATCACTCCATGACCTCTAAGATTTTTAGTTGTGGGTTTTCTTTGTTGGTCAAATGGGTTTGGCTACATTGTAGATGTTAAGAGTCCCTCCTCCTTGTACATGGACCAACCTTTGCTTCATCTTGTTGGAGGATCCAGGATCCATCTAACCCATTGGTCCTTAAGATTGCAAGCCCATCCTCCATTAAGGGGGCAAGTTCTCTTGATGTGTTTCTGTGCTTTCTAGGGCTTGGATTCGTGTTGCATTTGATGGTTTCAAGTCCCATTGTTTAAAAACATTGTTGTAAAGCTTGATTGTTCTCTCCTAGTACGAGGAGGCTTCAGCTACCAAGCTCAACACTTAAGCGGTCAATCTTATGGAAGAGCACTTCAAGTCTTATGGATTGATTTCTCACTAAATTTTAGCCAAAGTTGGTTGATTTACATTCTTAGATTTTAAGATCATAGAAACCATTTTTGCATGGGGATGTTACTACCCATCTTTGTTCCAAAGGATTTGTCATTGTAGATTTTACAACAATTAATGAAAAGGAAAAGGTGTTGAGGAATGACCCTAGTTCTAAGGGAGCATAGGATTGTTCATGTGCAACTTTTGTACGATGATTTTGGTCCCTCCATATAGGTTTGATCCTCTCTTACAATTTGGATGAGAATAATTAATTCCCCTCTTTATTTTTGGGATTTTGGAATGAGAAATCCCTTCAAAGCATTGGTCATTGCCTTGGAAGGTCTCCTGAAAGACTACATCAAGGCTTACAACCACCTACACAAATATTTGTGTTGAAGTGGATTTGAGTGTTGGCCTTTCAACGAAAATTGATTAAGATGTGGAAGGCATTGTGTAGACTCAAAAGTTAAATCATGAGCAAGTGGCTTTTAGGTTGAAATCTTGTTTCAAGATGGATCACCTAGTTGTTTCTTTTCCAAAGAACTAAGGATGCCCCATCAAGGGCTCTGCTCAAAAAGCCTTAAAAGACTTGCAATTCCACATGGTGAATTGGAGTGGAGCACCATTGTCATGTTATTGAGTGTGAGAAGGTACAAGAAACCCCCTAGTTCAAAACCCTACATGGGTTGAGATCATCTTTAATCCTATGCAGCGTGAAGTAGCTCAACCTCAAAGGAAGTTCTTTAAAGGCTATTTGCAAATACAATATGATAAACGAAATTGCATTAGCAATCCCCAACCTCAAGGGGAAGAACCTCAAGGGAAGCTACTTGAAGACAAATCTAATATTATGGAAGATAAAAGAATCTACAAGGATGATCCTTGGCTTCCTTTGGGAATCCCTCCAATGGAGTTTATGGAGTCCCCTGGTTCTTGTCTGAAGTGGAACATAAAGGTGGCGGGGGGGGGATTCAAACTTCAAAAGAAAAAAAAACGAAAAAGAAGGATAGCAATGTTTTTTATGCTTTAGTTTCAAAGGATAACATTGATTGGGACTTAATGATTTTCTTTGATTTGAGAGGTTTTAATGCTTCAAGGATATCCTATACAAGAAGAAGAAAAACATTGAATGGAGCCAAGAAGACTCACTTTTGACAATTGGCGACCTGTTAGCACTAGAAGTCACCTTCAGATTGCATTGAAGGTAAGCCCAGTACCCATCAATTTATATGTCACAAGTAATTGAGTTTTGAGTGGTCAAATGGAGAAAACTCAATAATAATAGCGTTCTAACTCAGAAATCTGGACTAGCATGCACCAACAATGGAGGTCTTGAATCAACTTCAATCAGTAAGTTGGAGTAAGGGTGAGTAGGAGGAAGATTTAGTGAAAAAGGTGTAGAGGTTCGTTATGAACATCATATTTTCCAGCAGCCTAAGGAGGAAAAACTTAAACACAAGGTCCTCTTGGATTCAAATTTCAAGGAAGCTGAAAGAAACCATAACAATACTATAATCAAACATTTATCATAATACAGTTACAACAATCCATGTGAATCAATCAAACATGAACTCTCTCAGTATCAGAGGCAAATAAGATGGAGTAAGAAAGCTGACTTAGATTAACCAAGATGTCTCAAAACCAAATACATAACCAGAGAACCAGTTGTTCTCAATCAAAATATTACAATATCAGGGAGCCTAGCTCAACCATTCGACCTTAACAAAATATCAAAACTGCCTATATATACTAAAATGTTGCAACCACCAAGAATGTGATTAGATCATTGCCTTCAAAGCCTTCATTCGGCACCCGCTCTGTCAGGTTGTGCAGGCCTCCTCATGTCAGATGTGAGCCAAGCACAATTATGTGCTTTACAGGAAAATTTGTCCATAAGGAAGCTTCGGATTGACAGATTGCCTTTATGGCCACTCTCTGGATGTTTTCCATTTATGGGGGGAGACGAGGTCTCAACTGCCGCCCCCATCTTCAATAACTACCTTCATCGGGATCAGGATGGGGCCTGACACCCATGAATGTTTCAAGCGGTGCCCACGACTTCTTCGAGTCAATCCCGACGCCTCGAGGCCAAACAAATCTTCTTCTGTGACCAAGTACAAACGCTTTTGGCCTTTGGCGCAACTCCTATCCCTCGCTCCATCTTCAATGTGGCATAGGGCCATGACCCTATGCAATTGCGCGATTTCGGGCGCAACCAAGGGTGGTTTGAAAGCAAACCGCTTTTGTCCCCGCAATTCACCATGAACCGCCACGCGTCCCTTTCCAAAAACCACAGTTCTAATTGCGGCCTGCCCTTGAAATTTTAAAACGTGTGCACCTTCCTACCCCACAATGGAGCGTGACCATTGATCTTGTGATCTGAAATGAGGTTTCATGATCAATGACCCAGCTCTGGTGCTTTAGATCAACGGATCGGATCTTCCCTCTTTGAATCGACGATCGAGATCCACTTCAGGTCTTCAGGACTTCGGGCTTCGGCCCTTCGAAAGTTTTACACACTTCCCACTTCAAACCTCTCGAATCTTATTTCCCCGAACACTTGGATAAGACGCCACATGTTCCCTTCAAGATCAACGACTCATGCTCACTTCGGGGCTTTGTGCTATGGCACTATACTTTGCGTGATTTTGGGCTCCCGAATGCCCATGAGCCGCTAATCTGAACTCGCTGATTGGATCTCCGTCGTTGAAAGATAAACTTGCCTACCGCTTGTGCTTCAAGCCCGAAATGGACTGTTAGGAANGGGGGGGGGGAACGAAAAATGATTTTACAAGCCGAAGGGGAAAAATCTTAAGACTTGGTCTACGAAAAGGAGAGAGACGGGGAAACATTACAGTCTTAGGTAGAAATCACACACCCACAGGGCTCTAACAAGTTCATGTGATAACATTTGGCTCCACAGGGGATGACATGCTCCCTGCGAGCTGCCAAGAACAAGTAGTTCCAGTGCCTTAGCTGTTGGGTTATGGAGTCAAGCTCAAAACATTCCGCTGAGCACTACAGGACGCCAAACACACTATCCTAAAACCGAAAGCAAACACACATGGGCTCCAAAGGAGCTTATTTATGTACATCCCTAGACTAATTGATTTTTTACATAGTGCTAGGTGAAAGCGAATTTCCACCAGAGCCAGTCAAGCAGCTTCCTAACTGAAAACTCACTGACTCTGTCAGTGATCGATAACAAATGATGAAACAATGACAACAAAACGATTACATCTTTCAGCCCTCCTCCCAGTGTTGAAGTCAAGATAAAGCTGGGAGGCTTCAATAAATGGAGAAAATGCAACTCAATGTACTCCCTTACAGGTTCATGGAATAACTAAGGAAACCCAGAAAATTGGTAACAGAAAGCTTGATCTGCTTCACAGATGCTCACATATGGTTGGATGTCTCTGGTAAGCACAGGTGAGTGAAGGGTTGATGTAGGTTGTTGATCCACTTCTTCTTTCTCTGCTCTGATAACATCTGCTAGTTGATGGCAAGAAATCTCCTCATGTATATCAATGGACGGCTCCTCCTCTTTATCATGTTGCTTAGTGTCTTCACAGTGATCAAATGTAGGATAAGCTTGCTGCTCATCATCACTAGAATATTCATAAAAAATGGGTTGCCCTTTATATCTATGATCAACCTCTAAAACAATAATTCCATCAAGAATATAACTGTTAAGAATATCCATTTCAGGGACAACAATAACTGTTGCTTCTGGTTGTTCATAGACATGATTTTTCTCTTCAATCCTAGGTGAAAATATATCATGGGAAACCTCTTGAAGGAAAAGAGAAGAATCCTCCTCCACAACCATCTCTTCTTCTAAATCTGAGACAACAGGTGTATAAGGGGCATAATATGATACATCCAATGCTATGTAATCATCAATGCTATTATCAATCATACCTGGAAGGCTTTCTTCATCATAAGCAGGGATGGTCAAAACATATGTCTCATGAACAAAAATATCCTCCGCGCTTCCTCTTTCACTCAGACCTTCACCAGACTCATCACACGAGGAAGATTCTATCATTTTCTCGATGTGGGATGCAAACTTCTTATAACAGTCATCCAATATAAGATGAGACATGTAAATCTCTTTGTAATATAAATTAAAAGTATCGTGAAAATCCTTCAAAGAATGGATACTAGCAGCAGGGAGAGATTGGCACCATTCACGAGCATCTTCCTCTAAAGAAAATATGAACATCTTGATCAAGACATCCTCGTGAAAAAAATTGTGCTCAAGCATGCATATATGAAAATTAAACAAGTGTTCACCGGGATGATCATTCTTGCTTCCTCTGAATCTCGGAAGATAATCATCCCATTCATTAATAGTAGGGACAACATTTGGAAAACCAGGAACAGATGAGAAATTAAAAGGAGCAAACCGCCGAGCCAATTTTTTTTCCATTTCAGACCAGTGGAATCATTGATCGATTCTTTAAACATGGAGTAGTCAGGTGAATGATATGCAACCTGAATGCGTCTAGTCTTTGCTCACCATCAAAGACCAGATCTGATTGTGGTCGTTCTCCCAGGGAACTTTCCAAGTTGAGAAAGCAGTTGCTAAAAGCCTTCTTGAGAAAGCTTCTCTGGGTCAGCTTCAAGTGTGCTAGATGTAGCCACAACTGAAATAGTGGAGTGGAAACAGTGTAGTCGCCAGGTGCAAGTTGCAATATTTAATGGTACTAATATCTGATGCACCTTCAGAATCAGATCTTCTTTGTTGTTCTATCCCAGGGAAAAGTCTTCAATTTGTTCCTCGACAATGACGCCAAAAATGTTAGCACTAGAAGTCACCTTCAGATTGCATTAAAGGTAAGCCCAATACCCATCAGTTTATATGTCACGGGTAATTGAGTTTTGAGTGGTCAAATGGAGAAAACTCAATAATAATAGCGTTCTAACTCAGAAATCTGGACTAGCATGCACCAACCATTAAGGTGTTGAATCAAATTCAGTCAGTAAGTTGGAGTAAGGGTGAGTAGGAGGAAGATTTAGTGAGAAAGGTGTAGAGGTGCGCTATGAACATCAGATTTTACAGCAACCTAAGGAGGAAAAACTTATACACAAGGTCTTGGATTCAAATTTCAAGGAAGCTGAAAGAAATCATAACAGTACTATAATCAAACATTTATCATAATACAGTTACAGCAATCCATGTGAATCAATCAAACATGAACTCTCTCAGTATCAGAGGCAAATAAGATGGATTAAGAAAGCTGACTTAGATTAACCAAGATGTCTCAAAAACAAATACATAACCAGAGAACCAGTTGTTCTCAATCAAAAGATTACAATATCAGGGAGCCTACCTCAACCATTCGACCTTAACAAAATATCAAAATTGCCTTTGTATACTAAAATGCTACAACCACCAGGAATGTGATCAGATCACTGCCTTCAAAGCCTTTAGTCGGTGCCCGCTCTGTCAGGTTGTGCAGGCCTCCTCATGTCAGATGCGAGCCAGGCGCAGTTATGTGCTTTACAGAAAAATTTGTCCATAAGGAAGCTTCGGATTGGCAGTCTACCTTTACGGTCGCTCTCTGCATATTTTCCATTTATGGGGGGAAACGAGGTCTCAACTATCGCCCCCATCTTCAATAACTACCTTCATCGGGATCAGGATGGGGCCTGACACCCATGAATGTTTCAAGCAGTGCCCACGACTTCTTCGAGTCAATACCGACTCCTCGAGGCCAAGCAGATCTTCTTCTGTGACATAGGGCCATGACCCTACGCAATTGCGCGATTTCGGGCGCGACCAAGGGTGGTTTNGCAAACCTCTTTTGTCCCCGCAATTCACCATGAACCGCCACACGTGTCTTTCCAAAAACCATGGTTTCGATTACGGCCCGCCCTTGAAATTTTAAAACGTGTGCACCTTCCTACCCTGCAATGGAGCGTGACCGTTGATCTTGTGATATGAGATGAGGTTTCCTGATCAACGGCCCAGCTCTGGCGCTTTAAATCGACAGATCAGATCTTCCCTCTTCGAATCGACAGTCGAGATCCACTTCGGGTCTTCGGGACTTTGGGCTTCGACCCTTCAAAAGTTTTACACACTTCCCAATTCAAACCTCCCGAAGCTTATTTCCCCGAGCACTTGGATTGGACGCCACGTGTTCTCTTCAAGATCAATGACTCATGCTCACTTCGGGGCTTTGTGCTCTGGCGCTATACTTTGTGCGATTTTGGACTCCCGAATGCCCGTGAGCCGCTGACCTGAAGTGGCTAATTGGATCTCCATCGTTGAAAGATAAACTTGCCTACTGCTTGTGCTTCAAGCCCGAAATGGACTATTAGGAAAGTTGCGCTTTGTGTCCGTGGCTACGGCCAGCATGATCGAGGATTTGGACAACTGGCTATGGGTTGGGAAAATAGGGAGACCAGAGCACTTTAAACACAAAGGGGGGGGGGAAACGAAACACAATTTTACAAGCCGAAGGGGAAAAATCTTAAGACTTGGTCTGCGAAAAGGAGAGAGACGGGGCAACATTACAGTCTTAGGTAGAAACCACACACCCACAGGGCTTTGACAAGTTCATGTGATAACATTTGTCTCCACAGGGGATGGCATGCTCCCTGCGAGCTACCAAGAATAAGTAGGTCCAGTGCCTTAGCTGTGGAGACGAGCTCAAAACATTTCGCTGCGGACTACAGGCCGCTAAGCACACTATCCTAAAAACGAAAGAAAAAACACATGGGCTCCAAAGGAGCTTATTTATGTACATCCCTAGACTAACTGATTTTTTACATAGTGCTAGGTGAAAGCGAATTTCCACCAGAACCAGTCAAGCAACATCCTAACTGGAAACTCACTGACTCTGTCAGTGATCGATAACAGATGATGTAACCGTGACAGCAAAACGATTACATCTTTTAGCCCTCCTCCCAGTGTTGAAGCCAAGATAAAGTTGGGAGGCTTCAATAAATGGAGGAAATGCAATTCCATTTACTCCCTTACAGGTTCGTGGAATAACTGAGGAAACCCAAAAAATTGGTAACATAAAGCCTGCTCTGCTTCACAACTGCTCACATATGGTTGGATGTCTCTGGTAAGCACATGTGAGTGAAGGGTTGATGTAGGCTATTGATGCACTTCTTCTTTGTCTGCTCTGATAACATCTGTTAGTTGATGGCAAGAAATCTCCTCATGTATATCAATGGATGGCTCCTCCTCTTTATCATACTGCTTAGTGTCTTCATAGTGATCAAATGTAGGATAAGCTAGTTGCTCATCATCACTAGAATCTTCATAAAAAATGGGTTGCCCTTTATATCTATGATCAACCTCTAAAATAATAATTCCATCAAGAATATAACTGTTAAGAATATCCATTTCAGGGACAATAGTAACTACTGCTTCTGGTTGTTCATACACATGATTTTTCTCTTCAATCCTAGGTGAAAATATATCATGGAAAACCTCTTGAAGGAAAAGAGAAGAATCCTCGTCCACAACCATCTCTTCTTCTAAATCTGAGACAACAAGTGTATAAGGGGCAGAATATGATACATCCATTGCTATGTAATCATCAATGCTATTATCAATCATACCTGGAAGGATTTCTTCATCATAAGCAGGGCTGGTCAAAACATCTGTCTCATGAACAGAAATATCCTCTACGCTTCCTCTTTCACTCAAACCTTCACCGGACTCATCACATGAGGAAGATTTTCTCATTTTCTCGATGTGGGATGCAAACTTCTTACAACAGTCATCCAATATAAGATGAGACATGTAAATATCTTTGTAATATAAATTAAAAGCATCGTGAAAATCCTTCAAAGAATGGATACCAGCAGCAGGAAGAGATTGACACCATTCATGAGCATCTTCCTCTAAAGAAAATCTGAACATCTTGATCAAGACATCCTCGTGAACAAAATTGTGCTCAAGCATGCATATATGAAAATTAAACAAGTGTTCACCAGGATGATCATGCTTGCTTCCTTTGAATCTCGGAAGATAATCATCCCATTCATTAATAGCAGGGATAACATTTGGAAAACCAGGGACACAGGAGAAATTAAAAGGAGCAAACCTCAGAGCCAAGATTTTTTCCATTTCATACCGGTGGAGTCACCGATCGATTCTTTAAACATGGAGTCGCTAGGTGAATGATATGTAGCCTGGATGCGTTTGGTCTTTGTTCACCATCAAAGACCAGATCTGATCGTGGTTGTTCTCCCAGGGAACTTTCCAAGCTGAGAAAGCAGCTGCTAAAAGCCTTCTCGAGAAAGCTTCTCTGGGTCAGCTTCAGGTGTGCTAGAGGTAGCCACTACTGAAATAGTGAAGTGGAAATAGTGGAGTCGCTAGGTGCAAGTTGCAATCTTCAATGGTACTAATATCTTATGCACCTTCAGAATCAAAGCTTCTTTGTCGTTCTATCCCAAGGAAAAGTCTTCAATTCGTTCCCCGACAACGACGCCAAAAATGTTAGCACTAGAAGTCACCTTCAGATTGCATTGAAGGTAAGTCCAGTACCCATTAGTTTATATGTCACAGGTAATTGAGTTTTGAGTGGTCAAATGGAGAAAACCCAATAATAATAGCGTTCTAGCTCAGAAATCTGGACTAGCATGCACCAGCCATTGAGGTCTTGAATCAACTTCAGTCAATAAGTTGGAGTAAGGGTGAGTAGGAGGAAGATTTAGTGAGAAAGGTGTAGAGGTCCTCTATGAACATCATATTTTCCAGCAGCCTAAGGAGGGAAAACTTAAACACAAGGTCCTCTTGGATTCAAATTTCAAGAAAGCTGAAAGAAATCATAACAGTACTATAATCAAACATTTATCATAATACAATTGCAACAATCCATGTGAATCAATCAAACATGAACTCTCTCATTATCAGAGGCAAATAAGATCGAGTAAGAAAGATGACTTAGATTAACCAAGATGTCTCAAAAACAAATACATAACAAGAGAACCAATTGTTCTCAATCAAAATATTACAATATCAGGGAGCCTAGCTCAACCATTCGACCTTAACAAAATATCAAAATTGCCTATATATACTAAAATGCTGCAACCACCAGGAATGTGATCAGATCACTGCCTTCAAAGCCTTCAGTCGACCCCCGCTGTCAGGTTGTGCAGGCCTCCTCGTGTCAGATGCGAGCCAGGCGCAGTTATGTGCTTTACAGAAAAATATGTCCATAACGAAGCTTCGGATTGACAGTGCCTTTANGCCGCTCTTTGCATGTTTTCCATTTATGGGGGAAGACGAGGTCTCAATTGTCGCCCCCATCTTCAATAACTACCTTCATCGGGATCAAGATGGGGCCTGACACCCATGAATGTTTCAGGCGGTGCCCATGACTTCTTCGAGTCAATCCCGACGCCTCGAGGCCAAGTAGATCTTCTTCTGTGACCAAGTACAGACGCTTTCGGCCTTTGGCGCAGCTCCTCTCCCTTGCTACATCTTCAATGTGACCTAGGGCCATGACCCTATGCAATTGCGCGATTTCGGGCGTGACCAAGGGTGGTTTGAAAGCAAACTACTTTTGTCCCCGCAATTCGCCATGAACCGCCACGCGTCCCTTTCCAAAAACCACGATTCTGATTGCGGCCCGCCCTTGAAATTTTAAAACGTGCGCACCTTCCTACTCTGCAATGGAGAGTGACCGTTGATCTTGTGATCTGAGATGAGTTTTCCTTATCAATGATCCAACTCTGGCGCTTTAGATCGACGGATCGGATCTTCCCTCTTTGAATTGACGACCGAGATCCACTTCGGGTTTTCAGGCTTCGAGCTTCGACCTTTCGGAAGTTTTACACACTTCCCACTTCAAACCTCCCGAAGCTTATTTCCCCGAACACTTGGATCAGACGCCATGTGTTCCATTCAAGATCAACGACTCATGCTCACTTCGGGGCTTTGTGCTCTGGCACTATTCTTTGCGTGATTTTGGACTCTCGAATGCCCGTGAGCCGCTGATTTGAACTGGCTGACTGGATCTCCGCCGTTGAAAGATAAACCCACCGCTTGTGCTTCAAGCCCGAAATGGACTATTAGGAAGTTGTGCTTTGTGTCCGTGGCTGCAGCCAACATGATCGAGGATTTGGACAACTGGCTGTTGGTTGGGAAAACAGGGAGATCGGGACACTTTAAACACAGAGGGGGGGGCAAACGAAAAACGATTTTACAAGCCGAAGGGAAAAAATATTAAGACTTGGTCTGCAAAAAGGAGAGAGACAGGGCAACATTACAGTCTTAGGTAGAAACCACACACCCACAGGGCTCTGACAAGTTCATGTGATAACAGGACCCTAGGAGATTCAAAGAATTAATATATGGGAAGACTTCCTCAAGATAGGCCTAATACCTTTTTATTGTAAGCTTAATTGCCCAACATGTATAGCTAGGGTTTTTTACTTGTAACGGTTTTCTCTTAGTAGAAAAAATGGATTTGTTATTGTTAAAAGAAATGATTCATTGGGTATTATGTGCTCTCAAAAATAAATCTAATTTCAAACTAATAAGGTGTCATAATTCACTTGATATCTTGGATAAATTTCCATCAAATAAAGAAGCAAAAGCTGATGTCATTGAAAAGTAACCAAATTTGTAAGTATATGAGCTTATATGTTCAATAGAAATAACTTAGAAAGAGGGCAAACTATATGCATATATTGAAAATCCTTATAATATTTTTGAAGCAAAACATGTACATGTACATGACAAAACATTTCAAACACCTTAAAAAAAGAACAAGATACAACTCAACACAAAGCAGTGACCCATCCATTCAAAAGGTATATCTCAGCCAAATGAAACTAAGAGGGCACAAGAGCTTCATTTATCCAATACTAATTTGGAGAATGATTGCAATCAGGACTTTTGAGTAGTAGCATAACATTTTTAAATGGCTCCCATCATAGACTGATTTCACACGACATTATCATAACAACACAATCAGGTTTGCACAGCCGGATACTAGATTACTTAAAAGATGTAAAAAAATCAACATTTGTACATCAGTAGTACTCGTAAGAAAAACTGTTATAACTAACCCTAACCAAAAACAAGGGGGTCTCATACATCAATTTGATGTCCGACTAGGCTGTGACCTTAAAAATAGATTATTATTATTATTATATTATTATATAAAAAAAATTAGACCTCTAATCCTATTTAAATTATTAAATATTGAACCCTGTAGAGACCATAATTAGTCATTTAATCCYACATAGGCTAGAAGAGAATAATSAAATCAAGTAACTACTACTTGGAACTTGGTTAATCTCCTCAGAAACTTAGGATATCAGAAAGGCTTTCTAACCATGATCTAATGACAATCTCCCAAGCAAACCGTGTCTACTGATTGGAAATGTAAGGACTACTGAAAAAACATTATTGTGCTAAGACTAGTAAACAAACATTATTGTGCTAAACAAAATTTAGAGTCAACCATGATTCAGCTGCATAACAGAGATTCAAGAGCCTGCAACAAACAGCCAACTATTACTATTGAGGACTTGGCTAATCTCCCAACTATTGAGTTAGAATTTACAGAGGTCGGATAACTATGGTACTAACAACTATTTTCCATCCAAACTATCACTTCTGATTCACAAAACAGCATTGATAAACAAAAATTGTGTTGCTAAATACAAAATTAAGAAGCAAATAAGGTTCAGGTGCATCACAGAAATTAAAAGAGCTTGCAATAAGATCTTTTAACATTTTGCAGTTTTTTCTGTGTATTATCTTCAGAGTCTGAACCATTACTCTTGCCAAACATATATTTACAGAACCCATGGAGGGAGTGGCCTTCTAATTACCTCAAAAAAGGTTCTCTTCAACTGACTTCTGCCATCTTGGAAATTATTCCTTGCTAATTATAGCATTTGGTCAAACTGGTCCAGTGTTTACTTGTTTAAGGGATACTAATATCACTTGGAAACTGTTTTCTATATTTTCAGACACAATAAATCAATCACCCACTGATTGACGTTTGCAGAATGAAGCTCAAAAGATGATAGAAAACTGTAGGTATTAAAACAAAGAAAACCGATCTGTCACTGTTCTAGACCAGTGACAGCTATAACTGGCACATAAAGAATTCTGATGTCACTCAGCTCAGCCTTGTCATTGCATTGTGGACACTACACATTTTTGCAGAAATGCAAAATTAATATCTCCAAGATTTACTCTCAACCAAAATAATACAAATTTGATTATCTTCTTCAAGAACTTTAACATTCTTACCAACATTAAACATCACACTAGGGAAATCAACAATTTGCAAGCTTGAACATTCTTACCTTGCCAATATTGTTCTCATGTCGCTGAAGCCACTCTCTAATACAGGACATGCCAAACATGTGTCCGCAGGAAAGGGAGCTGCATTTCCACATTTCAAAAATTAGCCTTTGGACATTTGATATCTCTTATAAATCAAAAACCAATTTGCTCGAAGAAGGAAAAATTACTTGGTTTCTGATAACATGATGCAGAGGACTTAAAAGCTGCAAACAAAGAGAACACTACCAACTGAAGTAGGGCTATGCAGCAATGTTTTAAAACTTGGACTCGGCCGAGGATCAACTCGGACTCGGCGATGATTCAGACCGGTTTGAATTTAATGACTCAATTTACTAACAAATACATAAAATATTTAAATTTTAATGAAAAAAAAAAATTATATTTTAAAGATTCCAAACCATCAGAGACAAAATATGCAAAATCTGCTCATGTATATACCATGTAAGGGTGAATATATCAAAATGGCCCAAGAGGATTGCCAAACAAGCTCCAAGTTCACTCTAAATCACAACTCTTCAACACTACTCCAAAACTCTAAATGCTCACAAATGCTCAATGAGAAAGATGTGAGGCAAATAGAGGTGGGGGGGTGTCTCTTTATAGTTTGTTTTTAGGGTTTCAGTATAATTTTTTTTTCAAATTGACATTTCCTTCAAAACTATGCCGCGGTGGGGAGGACCAACTTGGCCGAGTAGGTATGGACTCAGATGAGTTGGACTGATTTGGTATCAAACCAGCTCAGTCATGCATTGACTCGGCCAGTTTGGTACCAAACTGGTCCCTGAATTGAGCAGGGGGGCAAGTTGACTCAGTTTGTGGTCAACTCTGTCAACTTGGCTAAGTCTGAATCCTAGTCGGCCAAGTTTAAAAACACTGCTATGCACACTCTTGAAGAAATGACTAAAGAAAAAGAAAACATTAATTTGAGTTTATATGGATATGTGCTAATGTCCATATCCAATGCACACAATTCACCATCAAGATTCAATGTTCTATTACACACATGAAGAATTGATGCATCACCCCCAACCTCACTCGGACTTGTATCTATCCACCCGTTAGACAATCATGCAACCAATTTTGTCTAAGATACGCAACAGATTTCCAGAACTCAATCACATCATGAAAGGACTCGACGAACAAACTAGTCCTAAGAATTTCATGTGTGGGGGCTTAAAAACTGAGTCCGAAATTGACAACAGCATCGATCATCACCTACCAATAGGGGGTGCTAGCAACTTTGAAAGGAATACCAAAATAATACTAAAATTTGGCTATGAATTTCCCAACTTGTTCATGGACACTTTTCTTCCAATCCATGCTCTCCAAGATAGTTTCAAACTAGGTGTAGTATGAGGAACAAAGAAAAACATGCAGATTACCACCACCAGTATTAGGTTGAGTTGGAACAAAAGGAGGCACTGGGCTAGAAACAATAGTTTCAGTTGCACTTGCAGAAGATTCTTGAGATCCTTCTGTATTTGAAGAAGACCCAATTTCAAACATTAATCTTTGCTTTTTAGCTTTAGGCTCTTCAAAGGCCAATTGTGCTCGATGTTAGAAATCGATAGGGGTTGTTGGGCAAGGTCTTGCATCGTGACCAGAGATTTGTGCAAGGTGATAATTAAACCACTTTATTTCCCACTCAATTCTTTGTCGCAAAAATTACTTTTTACTTTGCTCAAACTGACGTTTTGGCAATAGGTCCATGCAAAGTCATTTTCCCTTTTCATGGTGAGGTTTTATGATTTAAGAAAAAAAACAAGTTATTGCTCAAAATAGGGCAAATTCTACCACCAAAATCACTTCTATGTGACCAAATTGGAGTGGGAATTGTGGGTGGCCTAAGAACTCGACAAAGACACCGTGTAGTAGTAAAAAATGGGAGAAATCAGCTTGGCGATGATGCCAAGTACTTGGTGATTGGGATGGGCTCTATCGCATTCTGCATGCCAAGGAGAGAGGCTCTTAAGCTACATGAGGTATTGTATATTCCTAGTTTAGCCTATAAAAATCATAAGATAGTGGATCTACGGTGAAATCTCCAATAAACCCTAATCCATCCAAGCAAAAAATGTAGCATAAATGAAACAACACCTAAATGATAAACCTAAGAGAGATTGTTGTAATATCAAGCACATGAACAAGAGATGCAATCTAGAGGAAGATTGCCCCTAGGAATTTATCAAATAATAACTTAAGTGAATGGATTGCGAATGAGTGTGCTTTATTTATACACCTCCTTTAGGGTTCAGGGTGCTAGCCCCAAGAGGGTGACTAGTC
>JASDQU010012276.1:106873-136535 GCA_032191745.1 Picea mariana
AAAAAAAATGTCAATAACAAATTTTTGGAATGCATAGAAAAATAATCTAAAATCACTAGTTACATTTTTATGAAAAATATTAAAAAAAAATATCAAACTTCACCTGGTGTGAAAGTGAAATGAACTTCATTGCTTTGATCATTTGAAAGGCTTAGAAGTGATTAAATGCTTTTTAAAGACATACTTGCAAAAGGTGGAGGACCTGGGTTTCAAATATTTTAACAAGAAGCTCACTCTAGTTAACTTTATTATGTTATTAGGATCACTTCCTCTACTTTATTTTAGTTGATTTTATTACGTTATTAGGGCTTTCAAAAAAGAAGAATTAAGCTTAAGTTTGCATTTATAAAGATGTTTGTTGATAACATTATTTATGAAGATATTTAAGCTTAAGTCATTTTTGGGTGCTGATAGTAAGCAATCTGAATAGAATTGGCCAAAACTGGAATCTTAGTCTTCGCCCCGAAAATAGCACTCTCAAACTTCTTGTTTTATAAAGTCGAACTTGGCTTGACTTGACTCCATTTAAGTATATTAACTTGTATTTAAAAGTCGAACTTGGCTTGACTTGACTCCATTTAAGTATATTAACTTGTATTTAAGTATATTAACTTTTATTCAAGTTTTTATTTTTTTAATATATATTAAATATTATGTTGAATAACTACTTCTTGCTTTATAGAGAGTGGATCGAGTCCTGAATCGGCTCAATTTAAGTTATTTTATTTTTAAATATGAGCTTTATGGTCTTCATTTCTGCGTTCAAGGAATTCTCAGGTGGCTATTAGCAAGGATTTTTTTTGTGGATCATGTGTTTAACTTCAATGAATATATGTACCGTGTAAAATCCATAGTCTATCCATAGTCTTTGGCATGTTATAGAATTCAATTTTTATTAACATTTTTTTTAATCTAAAATGATGTTGGATTTACTGGAAGTCAATTGTTATTACACAACTTAAGATATCTCTAATTCCATTGTTAATCTATGTTCATATGTGTGTCCATTTCCTCTCATTCACAACGAAATACCCAGTGTCAATCTATGTTCATATGTGTGTTCATTTCCTCTCATTTATTGGATAGTTAAACTTGCAGAGATTACAAGTTTTAGTGCAGGGGACGAAGTTTTTATTACAATATCGCGGTCATTATGCGGAATACAAGAAAGACTCGGGCAAAATCATGCAAATCACTGACATCTTGGTTAACAATCCATCGTAAAAAAAACAACCAGTAAAATTATTAGACGTGGCTGTGTTTTGATAAGTAAAAGAGATGAAAGTCAACAAAAACATAATTTACGTGTCATGCTTTGATAGGATTTGGACAGATGACGAAAGCATAAGGGGAACGTCCCCTTAAAGAACGCCTTTGGCGTAATGATAGTTTTTGCAATCAGTGTTGTGTGGGTTCTATCATGGTGTACTTTGTTACAAGATTGCCTCTTCAGAACATCATTCAAAGATGTATTAAAGAAACGTTGGAGTCGCAAATCTAGCATTGCATCCACACAGCGTGACTAAGGGTTTGTTTTTTTTCCAATTTGATGCCCTAGTCCATGTGATGGAAATCTTGATAAGAGGTCCCTAGGTTTTCAAAAATACCCTAAAATTTCATAGTTGTGTTCTGTAATTTCTCTGATGACTTCTTGACCAATAAGGCCACATAGTGATCTTGCAATGTGAGATGAGTTCCTTGGACTTCCAATGCAGTTTTGGTAGGGTTATGATGCATCTATGCCACCTTGGAAGTTTTATTTATCATGAACCATAGAATTTATTGAACCACATCGCTTTTGCATTAAGATTTCCCTATGAAAAGACCTTGAGAAATTTGTGTTCATCCAAGTAAGGGATATGGTTCACAAGGAGTTGGTCTAGACATCAACCTGTGCACACATGTTTGTGGTACCAAAGCTTGGATCACGATACTCGTGACCCTTCACTATTGTCTTAGGTTGACCCTCCAACAACCCAACCCCCCCACACACCCCCAAGCTACCAATACCTTTTAAGCATATGTTGAAGGTTGGAATTAAGTGATTTTGAAACAATAAGAGCTATGGGGAAGAAAAAACCCAAGCTCATCAGGCCTAAACCCTAACCCCGAAGGCTCCATTCAAAATTATTCCTTGCAGGTAGCATGCTTTGATGGCCAACAAACCCTATATTGGTTCATTGTGGCAAGGGAATGGTAGTTGTAGAGCTCACTCTCTTCCACTACTCCTACATTCTCAAGGCAAAGAATCTGTGGGCAATGTCGATGGTCGACCTAAATGGTCAAGGAAATTTACTTTTGGAGATTAGCTAATTCCGAGATAGCATGGTATAATGGACAACTCTTTTGTTTCTCTAGGTGACCTTGAGGATAATGAGGGTGAGATGAATGATGCTCTAAGTTTTTAATGAAAGTGATCTCCTGGGTTGCCTGGGGATTAAGTGACCTCAATAGAAAATATATAATCCACCAGATATTGATGTCAATTGGCGAGGTAGATATTTTTTGTTTGCGAGAAGTCAAAATTGTAGGGTTTTTGTTAAGTATAGCCTTGTTTGTAATTTCACATGTTGCCAAGTTTTTTGCTTCTAATCATTATGAAGGAAAACGTGGTGTTGTGATGTTGATTTATGCTCAACTTGTAAGCTCTATAGTTGAGTGGAGAACAAACCCAACACAAATAGACTTAGATGGTGTTGGTTGTGGAGCCTGAATATCTTCCTAATTCATAGGTTTGTTTCAGCCGTGCTTGGACCCCATTCCCTAACGAGGGGTGTGGGGGGGCTTTCCCCCCAACAATTGTCTCCAGGGGGGGTGACAATTTTGTAGACCCCCCTTGGCAGGGGATTCAGGGGCAGCGCCACCAAAGTGAAATTTTGGGAAAAATTGCCTTGTAAAATATTGTAATTTCGTAGTCAATCTGGACAGTTCATTATAAGGTCGTAGATCTGGCAGTAGAAGTTATTTTAGGGATTTTTTCCCTAGAAGGAAACCCTCTTTTATTAGGGAATTGTATTGCGTTTGTGTAGGTGTGTGAATGTTGTATTCTGAGAGAGGAGACTGTGAGAGAAAGGAGAAGAAGTTACAATGGGTGTGTTGTAGGTTGTATCCTTCATTTTGTTGGATAATAAAATTGAAGGACCTGGGAATTTCTCTAGTGGATGTAGCCCACACTGGGTGAACCACGTATATATGTGTCTCTATTGTATTGTGTATCTTCTTTGTTTTATTTTCGCATTTGTTTTATTTTATTGCTCTTCGATCCTGTTTTTCTAATATATGGATTTTGCTTAACGTAGATGACTGACTCTTGGGCCTAGCCAACTTTTATGCCTCTAATGATGTTGGGGAAAGCAAAACTTGATCCTAGGGTTAGAAGTAGATCCATACCTATCACAACTCTTAAGGTGGAAGGTATTGTTGTCATTACTCTAGACAGATTTACAAAGAAACACTCAAATGGCATGAGACTCAATGGATGGAGCATTGAGGAGGGTTAAATGGTGATATCGATTCTATATCATTTTCACTTTTTCCTCCAAATAACTCGTCATGTTTACAAGTACTGGGATCTATTGGTCTGGGAAATTTTGAGACAAACAACTCATTGCAAGTGCCCATCCCCGATGGAAGTGATGGACTTCTTTGATGCAATTAAAGGAGTGGGGTGTGGGGGGGTCATTAGAATCCTTTTGGATATTGGTTGTTTGAATGGTCGAATACATGGTCCCTCTTCTTCAAAGGGGAAGACTAAGGAGAAGTGTCATAAAGGAAATATAAAGGTGGTAAAGAAAAAATATGTGAAGATAAAGATGGTAGTTGGTGAGGATATCCGAGTTGAGCATGCATTGGAATCTACAAGTAAGGTTTTAATTGGAAAATTTGTTGGTCGAAATATTTTAGAAAATATTTGAACTCATGGATACAGAAGGTCTAGGCTCCAATTATTGGCTATAGACCCTTTTTTGTGATCCTAATGAAGGGATGGATATGGTTCACTTTCCAACCTGAAAAGGATGCAACGTCCATTCTCCATGGTTCTTGGTTTTGGGACACCACTTTCCTCTCTCTAAAATCTTAGCATCCATGTTTCAACCCCAAGTCTGAAGGGTTATCCAAAATTTTGGTACGAGTAAAGTTGCCCAACTTAGTGATGGCATTGTGCTCTAAAAATGTAGTTGGGAAATTTGGGAATTTGCTTGGTCGAACAATACTTGTTGGTACATCTTTTAAAATAAGAATTTACCAAATAGTGGCTAGAGTCTTGGTTGAATTGGATATTAGTGAGGGTTTGATAGAAATTATGGAGATTGTTATTGGTAAGTCAATGTATACTCAAGATCTAGACTACTATAACATCTTCTTCAAATATGTAAGATGTCTCTATTATGTTCATACTATGCGAGATTGTGCCTCTCCTTTTGCAAGACATGTTTGGAAAATGAAAGAAGTTTGACAATGGAAAGGGCCATGGGAGAAGACAAATATGTTGCAGACAAATTCAACAGATGTTTTAGGGTCGAGGCATGACAAAGAATCCCTAATCCTCAAAGTTGTGGGTTCTAAAGTGGACAAGAAGGATTCAATAGAGGAAGTTGGTGATCCTGATGAAAACAATCCAAAGCCTATCCTTTAGGAAGTTGAATCTCATAATTCTTTAGATGTCAAACACTTACAATTTGATCAATAGGTTGATGGGATAGGTATGTCAATTCTACCTCCAAGTCATTCCCCTATTAATTGTCAAATAGAAGAAAATATGATGTCTAAATATGCATGGCCAACCCTTAAGGAAATATCTAGAAATTCTAAGGGGAAGAAGGGTTTAGATAAGGGAAATAGACCTTAACACCAATTAATGGTCAAAACCCTCTTCTGGATGGCAATAAAGTAACACTTGGAATTTCTAATGGTGGTAGAGGTTCTCTGGTGAACTCTAAAAGCATCTTGATAGGGTCAGCGTTTGATCCAAATGATAAGTATTCTAAAAAGGGAGACTAGTACCTACTTCGACCTATAAAAGGGGAATTAAATCGGGGAAAAAATAGGTCGAGAGGACCAGGGATTGACTCATAAAGAATTTAGTTCCTAGATCGATGGGAAGAAAGTCATATTTATAGAAAACACAAGAAAAGACTATTAGATAAATTCAACAAGGTAGACAAAAGACAATAGTAGGGGTCCTTAGAGTGGGATAGCCCCCAAAACTTGGCAAATGGTGAAGTTTATCTCTCTAAATATATAGGGACTAGACTGCATTTCCAAGAGACAAGCCTTGTCCATATTAGTAAAGCTAGAAAATCCTAATGTTATGCTTCTTCAAGAGAATATGGGTCTTGTGGATAAATAGTTGGTAGTTGGAAAAGTTGTTTCAAGGGTTGGGATTTATGTGATGTTGATGCAATTGTGAATGTTGGGGATTTGATCACTAGTTGGAGAACTTGTTTGGAATTAATAAATGTTTTCTTTGTTGTTTCAAGTCTATGCACAAAATCATTGTATAAAGGTCTTGGATAGGAAATCATAGTGATGAATGTGTATGGAAAATATGTTGATATGCAAGGGTTTTGGGAATTTTTGTTCTCTTTGGTTATGGTTAAGGAGGAATGGCACATTATAGAGGGTGATTTAAATTTCACAATTAGTAGAGATGAAGTTTGGGGGGAATCTAAAAGGATAGATAGACTTGCAAATTATTTCAAGCATAAGATAGATGTGGAGGCCTGGTGGATGGAGAACCAGTCATACTCAAACCTACTTGAAGATATAACAAATAGTGGGGTGAAAAAATCACAAAAAGATTGGATTGATTCTTAACCTTTGAACATATTTTATCAATGTTTGACAAAAGGAGTTCATGGATAGATGTATAGGGTTCATGTGACCATATTCCAATATTCATGTAGCTATCCTTTTAAGATGAAAAACCTCTAAGTCCTTTTAAATTTAATCTAGGTTGGCTTGAGTATGAGGAATTTAGTGATATGGTGAAGAGTGAATATATGTGTTATGATCCTGTCTCGGAGCACTCTACTAGATTTCAATTCGTTGAGTCACTTAAGGGCTATAAAAGGGAAAGTGGTGACATGGACAACTGAAATTCATAAGAATAGGAATAGACTTTAAAAGAGGTTGAATATGAATCAAGGAGATATATGAGAACAATACTATATGTGTTTTCAATGTTGAAGAATCCCCAAGACTTAAACATTTGTAAGCAAAAACATATTTTTTTGGAAAATAGGGGAGTTGAATAGATAACGAAGAGCAGAGCTATCTAGTTGGAGAAGGGAGATGAGGACACCAATATTTTTCACCAATCTACAAACTATAGGAAGATTATAAACACCATTTTGGATTTAAAAGATATGTATGGTAACAAAGTAAATGATTTCAAAGACATAGTTGATATGGGTGTAAATCATTTCCAAATTATTTATTCAAGGCAAGCAAGGGAAAATTTAGGGAGATTGTAAAACTAGCTTCTTTTTTTCCTCTTTTTGTGACTAAGGAGGTCAATTAAAAGTTATATAAAGAGGCATCCATGGAAGAGCTTCAATCAATTCTCCACTCATTTAGAAAGAAAGAGTGCAGGACCAAATGGGTGGACTATTGAGTTTTTCCTTAGTTTTTATGATCTAATAGAGAAAGACCTTCCAAGGGTTATTAAATAGATCAAGATATATGGACATGTTTTGGGGTCACTAAATTCCACATTTATTGCTCTAATTCCCAAATGTGACAAGCTAATTTCCTTTGATGATTATAGGCCAATCTCACTTTGTAAATGTGTTTATAATTATATTGCAAAGGTAATAGCAGTCAAAATGAAAGAGGTATTTTTAGAGGTTATATCCCCATAACAATTTTGTTTCCTAGCTAGCAGTGAAATTCATGAAGACATTGGGGCTGCACAAGAGGGCCTCCACACAATTAATCAATAAAGTTTCCTGCCATGGTTATCAAACTAGACCTCTCCAAAGCTTATGACAAAACAAATTAGTTACAGTTAAGGATGATATTGATTTGTGTGGGTTTCATTTATCTTGTGGTAAAATGAATTATGGAATGTGTCACATCTTCTTCTCACGATGTACTCATCAATGGAGAAACCTTAGCATTTTTTAAATGCACAAGGGGTTTAAGAAAGGGATTCCACTTTCACTCATTCTTCTCTTGTTTGTTGCAAAATGAATTAGTCGAGCAATTATGGAGGCTAAAAGAACTAGTTTCTTAAAAGGGATCAAGATAACTAATGTTGTGTTATTACTCATTTTTTTTGTAGATGATATTATGTTATTCTTAGATGGTTTAGAAAGGGAAGAAAGGAAAATTTAAGAGCTACTTAGCATCTATTGTAAGGCCATAGGTATGGAGGTAAATGTTCAAAAAATATCCATTAGCTTCAATGGATTAAGAGAGGAGTCTATAACATGTTTGAAAGCTTTTTTTCCTTTTATACATTTTGATATTTGGGAGGGCTTTAGATACTTAGGTTTTATTCTCAAACCTAATGGCTATAGAAAGGGGGATTGGAGATATTTGTTGGGAAAGATAGAGGAATGGATTCACTTATGGTGTAAAAGGTGTCTCTCAAGAGGGGGAATATTAACACTTGTTAAGCCAGTGTTGGAGGCCATTCCTGTGTACTAGCATTATCTAGCTTGGATTCTAAAAGGTGTGTTAGGTAATATTATAAATCTTTGCTTCAAATTCTTATGAGGTGGAAAAGGGGAATGTAGTGGTATACCTTGGGTCATATGGAAGTCTATAGCCTTGCCAAAAAATAAGGGGGGATGGGGTTTGAAGAAAATCCATGTTTTTGGGAGGTCTCTAGTTGTAAATATCCTTTGTAAACTCACTACAAAATAAAGTATATGGAAATTCATAATACTTCATAAACAAATTGAACCTACTACCTTGTTGGGTTGGATAAGGGATCCTCAAAAATATATTAAGAATGTTTCAAATCATTGGAAAACTATGGTACTATCATTTCCTATTATTGGAAACTTTCTGACTTGGAAGGTTGGTAATGGGGAGAATGTAAGGATAGGATCATCCACGGAGACAAAATATTCTTAAATCCAAATTTGATAAACCATATACATGAAAATGGTTTTATACTCCTCATCATATGTGGATCCATTTACAACAATCGTATGGAAATAAGGATGAAAATAAACTTAGTCTATTGATCTAAATGAGGTTTGGATAGACAGTTGGCAGTTGTATCTGAATGAACTAAAAATAATACATGTTATAGTTGGAGATGAATTGGGCACATTAATGTGGGAAAAAAATAAAGTTATAGAAATGTACACTACAAATATGGGATATCAAGTTTTAATGGACACCACTAGCCAAGATGAGTGTGGTGGTGGTTTAAAATCTAGAAAATAAAGGCCCCTAAGAAAATGAGAATATTTATATGGCTAACACTTAGGAATAAGGTCTTAACATGGGATGTCCTATATAAAAGAAGAAGACAAGAACCTAATGCCTATATGTTATGTATGAGGGACTCATAATCTATTTCTCATTTTTTTATTCATTTCTCCAATGTTCAACACTTGTGAAATGATATCGAAAAGATGATTGGAATAGAAAATGTCTAAAGGGGACCTTTAGTGGAGGAATGTATTCGAGCTTGGTTTCAAAAGAAGGATCTAAGAGTATTTATAACATATCCATGTTTAATCTTATGGGGTATCTATTTATCTCAAAATGCATAGGTTTTTTAAGGAAAACAAATCCCCACTCTTTAGATATATAATCAAGTCTGTGGTATTTTTCTTGGATGCAAAATGGCTCCAAAAGTAAAGCAACCTAGACATATAGGTGATTTATTCATTGACAAATCCTTTACCTAGGGTTTCTTTGATGGTGTAAGGCAAGGTCCAAACAAGAAAAACTGTGTAAGAGGTGTTTTGTACTTTTCATAGGAGCACTTCATTAAATTCAATGTTGGATTGTGTGTTGGAACAAACAATTTTTGTATAGTATAAGTCTTTTCAAATATTATAAAACTTGGAAAGGATAAAGGGATTTTGAGGCTATAGATATTTGGGGACTCTAACTTGGTTATAAACTTGCTGAATGAAGAGATGAAAATTCATTGTATTATGCTAGAGGATTTGGAAAGGAAACTAAAGGAGGGATCATCTATGTTTGAGTCTATAACTTTCACACATGTTTACCGTGAACATAACATGCTAGCAGATGCCATTTCAAAAGAAGCCCAAAAGGTGGAAGCAAGAATTTATTTACTGAAAGAACTTATCAATGCCTTGACACAATCAAGATACTCTATTTTTTTAATGTGATACTCAATTTTTGAGACATTACTATATGTTTCTTAGTTTTCAATATCTAATTTATTAATTTTGGATAGTCACATGACATTATTTTTATAGAGGTCAATACTTCGAAGTATGTTATTAGGGGGGATGTACGATGAGAATCCATATATTTTTTATACGGTTTTATTTTGTTTCTGTAACACACCCGACCCCCTTAAATAACTTTCAAGTGAATGGGGTATTAAAATTTTGCTTCCCTTAACCATCTCAAAATCTCTCTTTGACAACACTATCATATTCTACTCTTCAAAATATTTCCAATGACTGTAATTTCGCTCAAAACTAAGCTATGGATTGAAAGTTATGGTCTTCCAAAGTTGTTAGGTTTTCATTGGCCAAGGTTCACCTCATTGCCACATGGATCCCTGTCACTCATGCAATCTGACACGACATTGATGTGGCATGTGCTACCTGGCCCATCGAGTGCTCTGAATCAACTGCTCACCCTCATAGATCTAACCATTCTCATAGTTGAGTAATCTACAAATAATTATTTCAGAGTCTTTATTAGCACGATGCTTAACTCTCGCCTTCTCTATCTCATACCAAGGAATCAAGTGGGACTTGCATAAACCTATGACTGAGATTAAGTCTCACCTTTCTCTGACCAACAACCCAGATAATATCTTCAGAGTCTTACCTGAACTCTTCGGAGTGGCACTCCGAACCTTTCAAAGTTGTACTCCGAACTCTCCAGAGTCAACTCTGAAGCAGTCAACTTCGTCTCCTATGGAACCATAGCCACCTGACATATGAAACCCCCATGTACCCACCACCTATACGTGTATCTGCCACCTGGTATGGCATGTGGCACACACGTTCCCAAGAAACTCTGCCTCGAAGGGGCCAAAAATTCGTGACACGTGGCACAATATTTACTTGACACGTGGTACCACCCGCATTGTGGCACTTAGGATAGGGTGGGTCTACACATCATCACGGGGTATTTTATTCAATATTACAGTGTTGGTACATGTCCCAAGCACATTGGTTGGGATGATGTTGTTTCCCTCATCGCCACTTGCCAAAAATATTGTTAGACCTCTGCAACAGATAAATGACTATGATCAAATCACCGTTCCGGTGACAATCAATGGTCTAGATATGCCCTCCATCAGAATCATACTCTGAACCCTTCAGAGGAGTACTCTAAGCCCTTCAAAGTTGTACTCCGAACTCTCTAGAGTCAACTCTGAAAATGGTCAACTCCAATCCAGCTAGACCCGCACTCATCCCATTGACCAATGACTATTGACACACGTCTTCATGCTGACACTCTTGGTCTGTATCGTCTCGCTCTTCCACTGTAACCGGCTAAGTGGGACCCCTCGATGATCAATGACTGAGGTTAAACTTTCCCACTTCTAGATCTATGGTTCATACTCAACTTAGGAGTCTCTCCTTCGGGGATTTCTCTACGACGCTTGAGGTTTCCCTCCGAAAGTTCCACTCTGAATAGTACGTCGTTTCCAACGATTCAAATCTCTCAATCTACCCTGATCGACGATTGTGATCTCTCCTATGTTAATACACGATTTCATGGTGATATAGCCACCACTTTTGGGAGTTATCCATTTCTTGAGTTCCTTGGGACTTCAGTCCTAATTTTCAAGGGTTCAAAACCACTCTAAGGCCATTACAAGTTATTAAACTTAAAAAGAAAATATTGCATGATTTTTAGGTTCTCCATACAAGAATGTGAAATGCTCAAGTACGCACAGTCCATACTTATTCATTTTCACGATCATCTACTCAATAAAAAACATTGTAACATGTCTTGGCTTGCGTGCATTCAAATTATGGATTATAAACAACTAACTTTCCTTTTAGATTCATATATTTGCAAATGCATACAAATATATCAGTCATAAGCGGTTCTAGTAAATATAAACACTTATCCGGTAAGAAAATTTCCAAATCCGATTGACTAAGAGAGGATGTCTTTACTCCCAACCTTAATCCTTATCGTAGAGTAAATTCCTACAGCATGCCACCCCTGTGCCAAGCCATGATACCACTAAGGAAACTGACTTAGCAGGGTTCTGAGTTTGCGTTGATCTAGGAAGGTTACTCTGCTTCCTCCTCTGACACAGTAGAATTTTCCACCTGCCACTGAGCTTCGAGTCTCCACAAGTTTATTAGGTGGTTTCTCAACTGGATTTCCTCTGCACAAGGGAGTCCCTTCTCTACTCAATAGTCCCTCAGTGAACTTCCCTTACCAGTGTCAATTTCTATATAGTAAGCACCAAGTTGCAGACCACTAATGCTCCAGTTTAGGATCCAGGTCTTCTTTGTTTAAGGTGATCATCAACAACTCAGACAAGATTCTTTTTTTCCTCCCGAAAGCTCTTATTTTTCCTTCTTCCTAAATCAACACATCCGAACCTTTGCACTCTGTTCTCTTTTGATCTTTTTTGGGGGGTCTTATGCAACTCCTCTTTTGTGTGTCTCTCTCGTGTGTTCGTGTTTTCCTCCTCTGGTCTTCTTCTCTATCTCCTCAGGATATCCGTGACTTCTTGTACATGTAACCTGCAGTTTATCATTCCCAATCTAAAAGGGTAGTTTTGTTGTATCTCCCTGTGAGTTGTTCAATCATCCTTTATCTCTACATGGGTCAACTTCCAATAGTCATTAACTACCCCAACCACCTCTATGACTTATTTTAATGGTCACATGGTTTTCATATATGTTTGATATGCTGGTAGGTGTAGATTTATGTTTGCAAGCATAAATTAGCTTTTTATGCAAGCTTCCTATTTTCTTCACTGGTACATCTCAGCTCCAATTCACTCAATTGTTCAATCAGTCCATGCCTCATCAATTTCCTTTGGTGTATCATGGCCAGTACTGTCAATATTGTTCCCTCTCAGCCAACGGTTTGGTGTTTATATTAAATCAAAACATAATTACATGCCTCATCACATTAATATATGAAGTTTGTGCATAATTACAATCTTGGGGGGAAAGAGGGTGTTACATTCCCTTCCCCCTTAAAGAAACATCGTCCTTGGTATTTAAAACACCATGTATATACAATTATACATTAAAAAAAAATGGGTATGCCATTTTCATGGCATCTTCCAACTCCCATGTAGCTTCATCTACTCCATAGTGCTTTCATTGCACCTTAACCTGCACAATGGCTTGGTTCTGGAGCATTGTTTCTTTCCTTTCTAGGATGCGTTGAGGTTCTAACTGGAATTATCCCTCTGGTTCCACCTGTATTACAGTCCAATCAATAACATGATTAGAATCATGTACATATTTATTTAACAAAGACACATGGAATACATTGTGTGCTCTAATAGTAGGTGGCAAAGCAAGTATGTATGCTACTGGTTCTATTCTCTCTAGGATTTCAAAAAGTCCACAATATCGAGGAGCCAACTTAGCACACATCCCCATTTTCAAGGAGCTTCTCTCGGGTTTCACCCAGAGATACACGTGGTCTCCTACTTTGAATTCTATGGCGGTTCTTTTGCTATCAACATAGCTCTTTTGTCTATCTTGGTGTAATATCCCCAACGACGAGCCCTGTTGTAATCATGTTTATGAATTGTAAATCATGTTTTGTAGGCTGGTGAGCCGAGTATTGATAAGATGGTAGGCTTATGTGTTTAGTAGGCCGGAGAGCCTAATTGTTAAAGGCCAGGAGCCTGTTTTTGTATATGTAATATGCAAAAAATTAATAAAGATTAAACATCGATGTGTGCAGATCGACCACGAAGAAAGAGTGATGGGGGACTAAGCTTCCACAGGGTGGGTAAGGGAAAAGGGGTTGAAAGGTCGGAGAGAGGGGCTAAGCTTAGGGGATTAAGTCCTTGAGAATAATATTTTATTATTATTCTAAAGTTGTGTGACAAAAAATGTTTTTATCCTAAGTCCTAGGAGAGGCAACGCATGCAGCTCCAACGTGTACAAAAGGGAATGCATGCAGCTCTAGGAAGACAAGTGTCGACCTAGGCACATGCGGTTAAAAGATGAAGCGTCAGCTGAGTTTGGGGTTGGTCTTCCATTCTGTCGCTGGCTGTCTGAAACCGTGAATTACGTCTGATCTCTGCATGCATACCATCACACAGCTCTGAAACCTGAAGCCTGTGATGTTTTCTTGAGAAGATGATACATCCTATGTCTAAACTGTTGAGTCTGTGTTCGACCTATGCGTGGATTKCTTGTCACGCATCCTAAAATCAATGTTACATGAACCGTGTTGTGTCTTAGTGGCATGTTGCCATTTTMTGAACGTCCACACCCAATTTTCCTGTTGTTGTTGTCACCTGTGAGTTAACCAAAAGTTKTTGTTGTTGTTGTTATCCTGAACTTGCAGAATTGAGCTGAAAAGTGGTTGAAAAACCAGGTTTTCAGGCTCATGGTAGAAGAGGCAAGTTGTCAGTCCTGTGAGCATCTCTCTCCAGGTGAGAGAGCCTGCTGGGAAGTGGTTTTCTCCCAGAGTGATTCCATCACCAGCTACGGAGCTATGAGAATTCCTGATCCGACCTATTGTCGAAACCCAGAGAGGGAGGTGAAGCATTGATGGACTGTGCTTGTGAAGGTGTATACTCCCGGGTGGGAAAGGCATGTGGGGAATGAGAGTCCGTGAGTAGTGGGCGTAAGAAGGCTCCTAGAGAGAATCCTTCCAGTTGCACTATGCAGTGTTCTTGTAACCTCAACCTAGTCTAGGATTCCCTTGCCCTGGGTGGAGCTTGGTCCCAGCTCGGGGGTAACCCACTACTGAGCGTGATGAGCAGCATGGTCTAAGGCTGGGAGGTTTGTGGAAGGTCTGCACGTGGTTGGTGGAGCTACTACAATTTCAAAGATAAGTATATGCATGTGTTTTAATTTCAATCAAAATGCATGTATGTGATGCTTGCAATAGTATCATGTATTCCATTGCCATGATATTTACTGTTAATTCCATTATTCTATACATTAGCAGTGATATTGTGATTACTCTGTATTGTTGGTTAAATTTCATTAAATCTGTTAATTATATTTAATATGTATGTTATATATAAGTATGATATTGTTTCTGCATAGTAGCGGTGCCTGGTCGTGGACGACGACATTACAATATGGTATAAGAGCCATGTTTCCAAGCTAAGCCTAGATGGGCCAGATAAGTGGTCTTTCAACCCGAGGTTTCGAGAGGAAATTGTGTCTAGAGGACTAATTTCAGACCTCAGAATGTTTCTGAGTGCCAAGGGGTTACTTGGCTATGTTACGAAGCTCAGGAGGAGTAGCGATAGGATAAAACCATAGTGAGCATGGTATTTGACCAGAGAGAGAGAGTGCTTAACACTTGGAGTGTGGGAGCTGTAGGATCTGTTCAGACGAAAAGGAAATTCATTATGACCGTCAGATCTGGAGAAGGTACAGGGGGGTTATCCTGGAAACCCTTCGGATTTCGGTAATTGGGAGAAGCGAGGTGCGTGGAGGCATAAACGCCCGAAACCTGAAACCCTGAAGTCCTGAGGGAGATCTACACCGTAGATCTGAAGAAAAGAGCTTGACCATTGGATCAAGCATAAGGGAAGATTCTAATTTCGGGAGTTCAGTTGTCAGGAGAATGGGATGTGTTGTTGCACAAACTCTCAAAGCTCGATGTTCTGAAACGAAAGAGTAGACGTGGTGCAACCGGATGACTCCACTAGTATGCCACCATGTGGAATCCTGTGTGAGCAGGGTTAGTGGGGCCCGAGGTTACGTAAGGTAGTTAAGGGTCGAAGGACCCACAGTGGCATTGATCACGATACATCAAGATCAACGGCCAGGAGACATTACGGGGACCCAAGTTGCATAGAAGATAATTCTCCAAGGTTGTCCCGCAATCCAAACCGCAGTCTCACTGAAGGGTTTACGTGTCAGCTTCAGAAGAATTGCGGGATGAAAGGCGGGTTACTCCAAACCACCGTTGCATGCCCTCGCAATTTGGAAAAGCGTAAGTGATGTGACGTAATGACATCAACAAAGTGTAGTGGAAGTGTTCAGGGTGTGCGGATGTGAAATATTAAGAAGTCTTGAAGTCTCGAAACTCAGACGCCTGAGGTTCCACAACAACTGTCAGCCATAGGATGTTGGGTAGAAGTGGACCATTGATCCACCCTACTGCGCAAGTACAGTAACTCAAAAATCAGAGTGATCGTTGTTTTGTGCTGGGAAATCTTCCGAAGCTGAAGGCCGAAGGCCCGAGTGCGCGCTCATCGATCTAGCGCTTGGTCACGACCCATGGTCCCATGGGTTGGGGACGAAGAGAAAGGGGTTAGTGCTCTAAAACTTAGCATATTAGAGCTCCGAGAGAAGAAATCTACAGGGATTCTTGATTGAACGAGAATCAAAGAGAATGAAAACTGAGCGTTTTCTTGAGTCATATTTGTTTATGAATGTTGTGGGATTTGTTAAGGATTAATGGCCTAACAAATTCTAGTTTTCTGCACATTGTGTTTGCAGAAGTTTAGCGAGTTCCATAATTGATTAGAATTGACACTGAGTGCAAATAAATGGAGGAGACACATAATGCTTCCAGTTCAGAGAATGAAGCTAAAGGGATGGATGTTCATTTGGGAGTTGAAGGGTCGAATTCCAATGGGCATGGAGAAGAGATAGATAAGGAAGGGCATATGATGAAAATCATTGAAAATTTGTAGAAAGATGCCCAAACTCACCAAAAAGATAACATAAATCTCAGGAAAGCTCAGGATAAACAAGGTGAATTCAACTTAAAGTTGATGAAGAGTCTGGAGAGAATAGAAAAGAAGTTGGACAAGGAGAGATACTCGAGAAAAACTGGGAGTCACCTGACTTCTGAGGGAAGAAGATCAAGGAGTGTTGGTAAACACCATCATCACTCCCAAGGTCACTCCAAGAGGAGTGCACACAGTATCTCAAGCCCATATCCTACCAGAAAGCACATGAGATTTGGAGTGGATGAACTGAATGGATAAATGAACAAGATTAAGCCTCCAACGTTTGATGGAGAACACAAGAAGGAGGAAGATGTCGAAACATGGTTGCTTGGCATGAGGAAATATTTCCAACTGCAGAATTATTCCTCTCGTGCAGAAGGAAGAATTGCAATACATTAGAGAGAAAGATATCACTTGGAAGGAATTTAAGAGGTATTTATAGAATAAATACTTGACTAAAAGATATTATGACAGAAAGATGAAAGAGTTATTTTAACTCAAACTGGGCAGTGTGACCATTGATGAGTACGAACGAAGGTTTATGGAATTGCTAAAGTATGTCCCGTTCATCAAGGATGAGACTGTCAAGATCCAGAGGTATCTAAGTGGATTTCCATCTTCCATTGGTGACAAGATTCGATATGATGATCCTAAGACTATGGAAGAAATGATAAGAATATAAAAATTCTTATATGAGCAGCATAGAGAGAAGCCTACGTTTAGGAAGGCTTGGTAAGGCAAGAATAAATTCCATATGGATCAGAGGAAGAAGGGAACTAAGCCACCCTTTTTTAGAAATAGTTCTCAAGGACACCCATCGTTTAGAGATTTGAGGATGGTTGACATAGGAGAAAAAATGCCAAGGCAGACACCCATTCAGTGTTGGGGTTGTCAGGGGAAACACAAGTACATAGATTGGCCCCACAAAAATGGAAAAGTGAGAGTTGTCCATAATGTTCAACAAGATGAAACAATGGAGGACATGGGAAGTAGAATGCCAAGAATCTATGCAACCCTGGACAACAAGCAAGCTGAATTTTAGTCGCACATGATTGAAGTGGAAGGTGTGATTAACAACCAACCATTTACTATTTTAATTGATTCAGGGGCTAGCCATAGTTATATAGATCCTAGAGTGGTGGAAAGTTTGCATTTGTCGAGAAGCAAACATGAAAAGTCTTGGTTAGTGCAGATGGCTATAGGAACCAAGAGGAAGGTCACTGAGTTGGTTAAGCTTTGTCTTGTGGACATGAATGGACTGAGCACAAAGGTTGAATTGAATGTTCTGCCTTTAGGTTCTTATGATTGTATAATTGGGATGGACTAGTTGGACCAGCACCATGCCATATTGGACTGTCGTAATAAGGCATTCACTTGCCTAGATGAGGAAGGGAATCATAGAACATTCCAAGGAATTCCCAGAGTTGTTGCTACCAGAGAAATCTCAGCAATGCAGCTAAAGAAGTGCTATAGGAAAGGCTGTCAATTATTTGAAACCCATGTGGAGGAAACACCTAAGGATAAGGTGTCAAGAATTGGAGATCATGCAGTACTAAAGGAGTTTGAAGATGTATTCTAGGAGGTACCAAGATTACCTCCGAAGAGAGATATTGATTTCTCTGTAAACTTGATGCCTGGAGCAACTCTGGTGTCGAAATCTCCTTACAGAATGAGTATGCCAGAGCTGAAAGAGTTGCAATTGCATCTTGAAGAGATTCTTAACAAGGGGTACATACGCCTAAGTGTGTCACCTTGGGGTGCACCAGTCCTTTTTGTGAAGAAGAAGGATGGAACACTGAGATTGTGTATCGATTTCAGACAATTGAACAAAGTAATTGTAAAGAACAAATATCCTCTGTCGAGGATTGATGACCTCTTCGATTAGTTGAAGGATGCGAGGATATTTTCGAAGATAGATCTCATTTCGAGATATCACCAGGTAAGGATAAAGGATGAAGACATCAACAAGACCTCCTTTAGAACAAGGTATGGTCATTACGAGTTCACAATGGTGCCATTTGGACTGTTGAACGCACCCATTGTTTTTATGTGCTTAATGAATGGTGTATTCAAGGACTATCTAGACAAGTTTGTCATAGTCTTCCTGGATGACATTCTAGTGTATTCCAAGTCGGAGGAAGAGCATGAGAAACATCTTAGGATGGTGTTACAGGTGCTACGAGAGCATCGACTGTATGCCAAGTTGAGAAAGTGCTCATTTTATTAGGAGCATATCCATTACTTGGGGCACATTAGTTCGAAGGATGGGATAATTGTAGATCCTGAGAATATTGAGGCCATCAAAGAATGTTCAGCGCCAAGGAAAGTTACGGAAGTTAGATCCTTTATGGGTCTAGCTAGTTATTACAGAAGGTTTATCGCAGGGTTCTTGAGGATAGCTCACCCTATCACTTCCTTGCAAAGGAAAGAGAAGAAGTTTCAGTGGATAAAGGATTGTGAAAGAAGCTTCCAGCAATCGAATCAACTGTTAAATAGTGCTCCAATATTGAGGATTGAAAATCCGAACGAAGACTTTGTAGTGTGTACAGATGCATGAAAAGAAGGACTGGGAGGAGTCCTCAGTCAGAATGGATTCGTAATCTGTTATGAATCCAGAAAGTTGAAAGAGCACGAAAAGAACTATGCCACTCATGATTTGGAGTTGGCATCCATAGTACACGCTCTAAAGAAATGGAGGCATTACCTCATGGGAAGGAGGTTCAAACTGAGAGGAGACCACAATGGTCTGAAATATCTGTTTGATCAACCAAACTTGAATGTTAGGCAGAGTAGGTGGCTGGATTTTTTGTGTGAGTATGATTTTGATATCAAGCATATCAAAGTGAAGGAAAATAAAGTGGTTGATGCACTCAGCAGAAGAATACACGAATTACATGCTACAATCGTTAGCATGTACCAAACTGATATAAAGAGCAGAATTTCAGAGGATGCAAATATAGATTTGCAGTACAGGGATTTGGTAGAAAAGCTACAACAAGGTAAGATGCCACAGAAAGTGGAGAATTATAAGTTGGAAACTGACGAAATACTTTTGTACAAGAACATAATTTATGTACCTAATGTCCAGTACTTGAAACATATGATTTTGCATGAAATGCATAATGTACCTTACGTTGGGCACCCTGGATATCAGAAAACTGTGGCAGTGATAAAGAGCCATTACTTTTGGCCAGGTATGAAGAAAGAGATTGTTGAATACATTGCCAGGTGTATGGAGTGCCAGAAGGTTAAAGTTGAGCACAGGCACCCAACAGGGTTGCTGCAACCTTTAACCATTCCTGAGTGGAAGTGGGAGGTAGTGACAATGGATTTCATCATGGGATTTCCCTGAACAAGAAAGCAACATGATTCAATCATGGTGGTGGTGGAAAAGCTTACGAAACCTGCCCATTTTATTCCACTAAAGACTACTCACAAGGCAGTGAAGGTTGTTGATATTTTTATGAGGGAAGTAGCACGATTGCATGGTATTCCCAAGACAATTGTCTCTGAGAGAGACCCAAAATTTACCTCAAATTTATGGAAAGGGTTATTCAAGGGGTTCAAAACGAATCTAAACTTCAATACAACTTATCATCCTAAGTCTGATGGTCATAATGAGAGGGTGAACAAAGTAATAGAAGACATATTGAGGATGTATGTGATGGACAAACCATCGAAATGGGAAGACTACCTACACTTGGTAGAATTCGCCTACAATAATGGGTATCAAGCATCCTTGAAGATGAGCCCATTTGAAGCACTTTATGGCAGAAAGTGCAATACTCCAGTAAGATGGGATAATCCAGCTGATAGGGCAGTAGTTGGGCCAGAGTTGCTCAAGGAAATGGAAGAACAGATGCTACAAATTAGGCAGAATTTGAAAGCTGCCCAAGACAGGCAAAAAATTTATGCTGATAAAAACAAAACCCATAGAGAGTTTAAAGTGGGAGAGCATGTTTTCCTGAAAGTGAAAGCCAATAGAAGTTCCCTGAAGCTGGGAAACTGTTCCAAGTTGGTAGCCATATTTTGTGGGCCATTTGAAATCCTAGAAAGGATTGGGCCAGTTGCATATATGCTTGCATTACCTGCATCCATGACTGCACATAATGTGTTTCATGTTTCATTTCTTAAGAAATATATACCTGATGCTAATCATGTAATTGATTGGAATGTGATTCAGGTGGAGCACGAAGGTGTCCTGCAAGTGCATCCTGTGCGCATATTGGACCGAAAAAGAAAACAACTCCAGAATTGAGCCATAGGGCTTGTAAAGGTCCAGTGGACCTGGTACAGTCCTGAGGACGCAACATGGGAGCATAAGGATGCTATGCGGGTAGAATACACACATCTTTTTTAATATTTTGAAAATATTGTTGATGTTGTGTGAAATTTGCACTGAGGACAGTGCAAAAATAATGGGAGGGGATTGTAATATCCCCAAGGACGAGCCCTGTTGTAATCATGTTTATGAATAGTAAATCATGTTTTGTAGGTTGGTGAGTCGAGTATTGATAAGCTGGTAGGATTATGTGTTTATTAGGCCGGAGAGCCTAAGTGTTAAAGGCCATGAGCTTGTTTTTGTATATGTAATATGCAGAAAATTAATAAAGATTAAACATCACTGCATGCAGACCGACCACGAAGAAAGAGTGATGGGGGACTAAGCTTCCACAGGGAGGGTAAGGGAAAAGGGGTTGAAAGGTTGGAGAGAGGGGCTAAACTTAGGGGCTTAAGTCCTTGAGAATAATATTTAATTATTATTCTAAAGTTGTGTGACAAAACATGTTTTTATCCTAAGTCCCGGGAGAGGCAACGCATGCAGCTCCAACATGTGCAAAAGGGAATGCATGCAGCTCTAGGAAGGCAAGTGTCGACCTAGGCACATGTAGTTAAAACCTGAAGCATCAACTGAGTTTGGGTTTGGTCTTCCATTCTACCGTCGGCTATCTGAAACCGTGAATTACGTCTGATCTCTACATGCATACCCTCACACAACACTGAATCCTGAAGCCTGGGATGTTTTCTTGAGAAGCTGATACATCCTCTGTCTGAAATGTTGAGTCTGTGTTTGACCTCTGCGTGGATTGCTTGTCACTCATTCTGAAACTGGTGTTACCTAAACCGTGTTGTGTCTTAGTGGCCTGTTGTCGTTTTCTGGATGTCCACACCCAATTTTCTTGTTGCTGTTGTCACCCGTGAGTAAACAAAAAGTTGTTGTTGTTGTTATCCTGAACTTGCAGGAATTGAGCTGAAAATTGGTTGAAAAACCAGGTTGTCAGGCACGTGGTAGAAGAGGCAGGTTGTCAGGCCTGTGAGMAACTCTCTSCAGGTGAGAGAGTCTGCGGTTTTCTCCTAGAGTGAGTCCAACACCAACTACATAGATCTAAGAATTCTTGATCCAGCATGTTGCTGAGACCCAGAGAGGRAGGTGAAACACCGATGGACTGTCCTTGTGACAGTGTATACTCCAGGGTGGAATAGGCATGTGGGGAATGAGAGTTCGTGAGTAGTGGGCGTAAGAAGGATCCTGGAGAGAATCCTTCCAGTTGCACCGTGTAATGTTCCTGTAACCTCAGCCTAGTCTAGGATTCCCTTGCCCTGGGTGGAGCTTGGTCCCAGCTCGGGGGTGACCCACTATTGAGCGTAATGAGCAACATGGTCTAAGGCAGGGAGGTTCGTGGAAGGTCTTCATGTGGTTGGTGGAGCTACTATAGTTTCAAAGATAAGTATATGCATGTGTTTTAATTTCAATCAAAATGCATGTATGTGATGCTTGCAATATTATCATGTATTTCATTGCAATGATATTTACTGTTAATTCCATTATTCTGTATACTAGTAGTGATATTGTGATTACTCTGTATTGTTGGTTAAATTTCATTAAATCTGTTAATTAGATTTAATATGCATGTTATATATAAGTATGAGATTGTTTTCGCATAGTAGCGTTGCTCGGTCGTGGGGTTGATGGTCGGGGATGTTACACTTGGGAAATATTCAAGTTTTGTCTTATCTTAACTATGGCATGTTCCATTTCTTTCAACAATTCAGGTCCAAGTGTGATTTTGTGATTGTCCCAACTAATAGGAACTCTGCACTTTCTCCCATACAAAACCTCAAATGGGCTCATCTTTAATGATTCTTGATAACCATTGTTGTACGTGAACTCTACCAAATATTCTTCCCAGTGCTTAGGCCAATGCATAACATGCATTTGTAACATGTATTCTAACACTTTGTTCACCCTTTCGGTATGAACATCTATTTGACGATGGTAGGCCATGCTAAATGCCAATTGCGTTTCTAAACCTACAAATAAGATTTTCCATAAATTCGAGGTGAACTTAGCGTCTATGTCGGAAATGATGGTTTTAGGCAAACCGTGCAATCTGAATATTTATTTCATAAAACCATTGGGAATGTCTATGGATTTGTAAGTAGATTTTATGGGAACAAAATGAGTTGTCTTGCTCAATTTATATACTACAACCATGATTTCATCATGTTGTTTGATTTTCTTTGGTAAACTTGTGATAAAATCCATGGAAATCACTTCCCATTTCCATTATGGTATCTGTATAGGTTGCAATAGTCCAGCAGGGTGTCGATGCTCGAATTTTACCTGTTGGCACTCCAAGAACTTTGAAATGTAATGAGAAATGTATTGCTTCATCCCAAACCAATACTGCCACTGTCTAACTGTTGTTACCATTTTATGGTAACCAAGGTGACCTGCATATGGTCTCCTATGGAATTCATCCATAATCAAGTGCCTCAAATCCATTGAACTAGGCACATACATCTTGTTATTATACAACAATAGATTATCATCCTTTAGTTGATATCCTTCATACCTATTTTCCCTAGGTTCTTGTTGCAACCTCTCCTTCACTTGATTGAACAAATCATCTTCCTGCAAGAGGGTCTTAATCCTCTGTTGAATGTCAAACTCTCCTTCACTTGTTATTGCTAAGTGTATTGTCTGAAGACTCTAGTTGAGCACATTAGCTACTTTGATCTCTTTTCCTTTTATGTGTTTGATTTTGAAGTCAAACTCATTGATCAACGCCATCCACTTGGCCTATATAATGTTCAACCCATGCTAGTCAAATAAATACTTTAGACCACAATGGTCGATCATGAGGATAAATATCCTCCCGAGAAGGTAATGTCTCCCCATCTTCAATGCATGTACAATTGCTGCAAGTTCCAGGTCATGGGTGAAAACATTATGCTCATGTTCATTCAACTTACGTGATTCATAACAAACCACTTGTCCATATTTCATGAGAACTCCATCATGTCCTTTTTTTCAAGCATCTGTGCAAACTAGGAAGTAGTTTTCTAGGTCTGCAATCTTCAACACAGGGGCATTAGTCAATAGTTGTCGGAAGCTATCTTTGCACTCTAGTGACCACACCAAATTCTTCCCTTTCCTTTTGTAACAACCCTAGTTAAATAATTAATTGTCATAGTTAAATATTTGTTTAAAGTATATTTGTTTAATTAATTAATTAATTAATTGTCCTGATTAAATATTTGTTGAACGTATATTAGTTTAATTAATTAAATTATCATAATTAAATATTGGTTTAAGGGATATTGGTTTAATAACTTATTAAATTTTATGTTGAAGATATTAATAAATTATTAATTATTATTTTGTATCGAATGATGGAACCATTAAGGAGAAGGGGATAAGGTGGTTGGCATTGAATGGATGGATAAGGTGGGTGAGTCTTAATGAAAGGGAGAAGGCGGTGAATGAGAGAGGGGGGAAAGGAGGATAAGAGGAGGAAAAAACATTCGAGAGGGGGACTTTTGGATTTTGGGGAGTGAGCATCATTTTGAGAGAGGAGAGGATTGAATTGATGGTTTGGGGCTGGAATAGCTTGCTGGCTGGTTTTTGCTTGAGGAACTTGTTGGAATTTGGTGGACTGAGATAGGGGGCACCTGTTGCTAGGAGTTTTGGGCTCAGGGGCCAGGAATCCTTATGAAATCCTGGAGCTAGGGAGCCAGAGAGGCTCTGTTCCTAGCTGGCTGGGAGGTTAGACAATTTTGGGCAGAGCATCAGGCAGAGTTGGAGGACAGCAGTAGCATCAGTTAGAGGTATGTATTTTCATTATTCTGCTGTGTTATGTAATTTATCATGATCTGCTCATAAATTTTAATTATGCTGAATGGTTATATCCTGGTTATGAATGGTTATATGCTGACTAAGGAACTGTAAAGATGTTAGGATAGCACTTCTCTAATTAAATTTATGTTTTATAAGGCTCTGTTGGAAGAGACCTTACACCTTTGTAATGAAGTAATAGGGTTACTGATCTTAGAGATTCCCTTGATGAACCTTCTATAATATCCATCCAATTCCACGAAGGATTTCACTTCTGTCACATTTATAGGGGCAGGCCAATCCATGATTGTGTTGATCTTTGCAGGGTCTACTACCACTCCTTTAGTTGAGATTACATGGCCTAGATACTGGATTTCCTTTTTAAAGAAATCACACTTGCTGAACTTGGTGCACAACTGGTGTTCTCTTAACACCTATATCACCATTATGAGGTAATCTTCATGCTCCTCTCGATTCTTGGAATGCACCAAAATTTCATCCACAAATACTAACACAAACTTGTATAAATTCTTGTTGAGCACACTATTCATCAAACACATGAATGTAGCTGGTGCATTTGTAAGCCCAAATGGCACCAAAACAAAATCATAGTGCCCATACATTTTCCTAAATGTTTTCTTGTGGATGTAATCATATTTAATCATGAATTGGTGATATCCCGACCTTAAATCTATCTTGGAGAAAATTGTATGCCCTCTGAGCTGATCAAAGAGATTGTCTATTCTAGGCAAAGGGTATTTATTCTTGATGGTCATCTTGTTCAGCTGCCTATAATTGATGCATAGTCTCAAGGTACCATCTTTCTTCTTTACAAACATGGATGGTCCTCCCCATGGAGACACACTCAGCCTGATGTAACCCTTGCCCAACATTTCTTTTAACTGCATTTTCAATTCCACCAACTATGGTGTACTCATCCTGTAAAGCACTCTCTACGTTGACATTGTTGTAGGCACAAGATCGATTAAAAAATCAAGATCTCTTTTCGGAGGTAATTTAGGCACCTCCTTAGGAAACACATCTCTGAACTCCCACAGCACTAGGTGATCTTAAGCCTTAATATCCTTACCTTTTGTCGAGTTTAATACTTGTATGTTATACAAGGGACACCCCTTTCTGCTAAACTTCTTAAGCTGCAACATTGATATATGCCTCACAGAGAGTGGCTTCTGAATGCCTTGCAAAATTATTGTATTGCCCTTTTGATCTTCACATTCTAAAATTTTCTCATAACAGTTTATTTTTTCCTTATGGGCAACTAACTAATCCATGCCCGTCAACACATCATAATAAATAAGGGGTAGGATATTCAGAACCGCTTGGGTGTCAAATCCATACATCCCAATTGGGCAAGCTTCAACTACCTCCGCCACCTTCCTCTTTGTCCCAGTGGCTAACTGAACTAACCATGCTTTGGTGTACTTATTTCTATGTAATGAACATGCCTCAGCCACTCGAGGTGAAATATAACTAAGACTAGATCTTAGGTCAATTAAAATAGAGATTGGTTGTTCAATAACAATACCTTCCAGTTCCATCACAAAAGCTTGGTGGTCTGCTTGTTGATTTTCTACCTTTTCATATATTCTTGGCATGCTCCTCACTACATCGTTGACTATAGCTTCCTCCTGCACATTATACACTCTTCGATTGTCATGATGTTGATGGGGGAAATCCCTCAACATATGTGGCTCTCCACATCTCCGGAATTATAAAGATCATTTATTGGGCTCCTCTGTTATTTCCTTGCATGCTCTATTGGTTTATTCCTACTTTGAGACAGAAAATTTTGTTGATGCACACTCCTGCTTGGTTGACCTAATTGTGCATCCTTCCCAGAATTCTTGGGGGGAAATACTTGAACCCTTTCTTATGTAACCCACTCTTGTCCTTTCTTTTCCAATATTTGGAAGATTCATGCTTATGMTTATATCGATTGTAACAATATTTGGCCTTCTGAATCGTGTCCTCCAAAGTCTTAGGTTTGACAAACTCAATTAGATCTTGGTAGGACTGTGGTAACCCACTTAGAAAATTTTGGATTCTCTCCTTCTCATCCTTAAGGTCGGGAACATACCTCAACAACTCCATAAATCTTTTTGCATACACATCCAAGGTAAGTTGTCCCAACTTAAGCTCATGGAATTTCTTTATCTTGTCATCATAATACTTTTCAGATACGTAAGATTTACAAAATTATTTCTCAAATTGTTTCCATCTCGATTTGCTTTCCTTTAGCCTTTTGATTTTCTTGAGGTCTTCCCACCAAATGGAATCCCCTCCATTCATGTTAAACACCACAATCCTTTCCTTGGTATTGTTAGATTAATTATGTACTTGAAATTACTTTTTCAAACCAAATAGCCATGCTTCGACTTCATCTCCTTTATTTATCTCTCCATCAAAGGTAGGTGGCTTAGCCTTCTTGAATTATTTAGTCTGAAAAATCTGAGAATTCTTTCTCTTTCTCTTCTTAGAAATGTTGGATTTTTTTCTGCTACTGGATTGTCCTGTTGAAATATTCTTCCGGCTAGAGGACTCCATGGAAACGCCTCCACTCAATTCGCCTTTCTTGGCATCCTGATACTTCCTCTGGAAGAACTCATTCCCACATCGTTGTGAGTCAATCCATGCTTTTGATCATCCGAAGGGGTTTTCAACCTATATGACTCCTATAATTATACATTTGTAGAGCCTTGCTGTAGATGTTTTTGAATTTCATGGTTTCTTTGTCCCTCCGACCATTAGAGTCTTCGTCTCTGAGGTGTGAGGTTTCGTCCATGCTGCGCTGCACCATTCACCTCTATGATTTCTCAATTCATCCTACATGTTGAAACAACAATGATCATTAGCATTTTATGTTATTATTTTAAAAACACACATTCTATATAACATAAAATCCTTTTTAAACAGTCTTAGGTGGTCTTGGTGTCCCATTCAATCCTAGAGTTTGAAATCTTCTTTGATACCACTATGTAACACACCCAACCCCCTTAAAGAACTTTCAAAGGAATTGGGTATTAAAATTTTCCTTCCCTCAAGCATCTTAAAACATCTTTTTGATAACATTATCATCTTTTTCTCGTCAAAATATTTCCAATGACTGTGATTTCGCTCAAAACTGAGCTCTTGATTGAAAGTTATGGCCTTCCAAAATTATTGGGTTTTCATTGGCCAAGGTACACCTCATTTCCATGTGTCAATCCACGTGACTCCTTGTCACTCATGCAATATAACACATCATTAATGTGGTGCATGCCACTTGGCCCATCGAGCCCTCCGAATCAATTGCTCACCCCCATAGATCTAACCATTCTCAGAGTTGAGTAATCTATGACTTTAATTATTTTGGAGTCTCTATTAGCACGATGGTTAACTCCCACCTTCTCTATCTCGTACCAAGGAATCAAGTGGGGCCCGGAGAAACCTACAGCTCATATTAAGTCTAGCCTTTCTCTGATCAATGACCCAGATAATCTCTTCGGACTCTTACCTGAACTCTTCAGAGTGGCATTTCGAACCTTTCGAAGTTGTACTCTGAACTCTCCAAAGTCAACTCCATATCCCGTGGCACCATCTCCACCTGACATATGAGACCCTCATGTACCTACCATTTAGGCATCTATTTCCACGTGTATCTTCCACTTGGTATGACACGTGGCACACATTTTCCCAAGAAAATCTACCTTGAAGGGGCCAAAACTTCGTGACACGTGGCACGATCCTTACTTTACACATGGTGCCACCCTTACGTGGCACGTGGGATAGGTTGGGTATACATGTCATCATAGGGTATTTGATTTGATCTTACAGATGTTGATATGTGTCCCAAGAACATTAGTTGGGATGATGTCATTTCCCTCATCGTCACTCGCCAAAAATATTGTTAGGCCTCTGTGATAGATCAACGACTATGATCATATCACCGATGTGTGTCGATTGATGATCCAGATCTTCCCTCCATCGGAGTCATACTATGAACCCTTCAGAGGAGTACTCTAAACCCTTTGGAGTTGTACTCCAAACTCTCCAAAGTCAACTCCAATCCAGCTAGACCTGCACTCATTCTATCGACTATTGACACACGTCTTCATGTTGGCATTCCTAGTCAATGTCGTCTCTCTCTTCCACCGTAACTGACTAACTGGGACCTCCCCTAATGATCAATGATTGAGGTTAAACTTTCCCACTTCCAGATCTATGGTTTATACTCAACTTAGGAGTCTCTCCTTTAGATATTTTTCTATGACTCTCGAGGATTCCCTATGAAAGTTCGACTCTGAAAATTCTGTCGCGTCCAATGTTTCAAATCTCTCCTCTATCATCTAACTTGATCGATTATTACGATCTCTCCTAGGTTAATACAATATTTCACAGTGATATAACCATTGCTTTGGGGACTTAGTCATTTCTTGAGTTCTTCAGGACTTCGGTCCTAATTTTCAAGGGTTTGAAACCACTCTAAGGCCATTACAAGTTATTAAAACTTAAAAAGGAAATCTTACATGATTTGCAGGCTCTCCATACAAGAATTCGAAAATCTCAAGTATGCACAATCCATACTTATTCATTTTCACGATCATCCACTCAATAACAAGCATTGTAACATGTTATGACTTTCATGCATTCAAACTATGGATTATAAACAATTGAATTTCCTTTTAGATTAAGACATTTACACATGCATACAAATATATCATTCATAAGCAGTTCCAGTAAATATAAACACTTATATGGTAAGGAAATTGTCAAATTTGACTCATTGAGAGAAGATGCCTTTCCTCCCAACCTTAGGCCTTGTCATTGAGTAACTTCCTACAACATGCCACCCATGTGCCAAACCATTATCGCACCAAGGAAACTAATGTTGGATCATGTTGTCATTGATGCCAATGGTTTGATTGATTGATGTCAAGTGATTGATTGATGTCAAAGGATTGATTGATTGATTGATGATTGATGTAATATAATATGTATTTTCCTTGATGATAATGCATAGATGAAGATGGATCAATGAGTTGTCATTGATATGATGAAGATGGATCAATGAGTTGTTATTGATACATGATGAAGATGGATCGATGTGCTTTCATTGGTATATGATGCATTGTTGGAAAAATGTATAGATGACTCATTATTGTATTATCATGATTTATAAGGTGCACAAATGGATGAACTCCAAAGTGGTCCCCTTATGGTGAAATCCCTCACGGGAAGACACTTTGCGGATTGAGTTATCCTAGAAGAATGGTTGGAGGACCCATGCTTGTATGTGGAATAAAAAGATGAGGATCAAGGAAATTGTTGGTGAAACTATCCTAGATGTATAGTTCTTGTCATTCCATTTCCGGTGGTATGTAGAACGTCACATAACTCCTCACGGTTAGAGAGTTATGGCCATGAGAAGTTGGAGACCCCAGGTTTGGGTAATGGACCCAAGTTTTTTTGATGGATAACGGTATGAGTTATGATATATT
>JASDQU010012276.1:182647-265691 GCA_032191745.1 Picea mariana
ATGGATGATAGTGGCTTCAGTAAAATGTAACAGGGTTGCAATGGCTAACAATGTACTTTCAGTGGTCATAATTGTATTACAGCTGATCTTGATGAGACAAGTGCACAGGACAGAGTTCAGAGACAGAGGACAAGCCGGGTGGCCTATCCCGAGCTTGTTAACTGGTCAGTAACCTTTTGGGGACCAAAAGGTCTTTTTGTGGGGAGGTGTGATCCGAAATCGGATCTAGAAGCCTGACAGGGCTTGAAAAATGCTCAAAAATGAAAGTGCTCAGAATGCGACGAAACCTATGCCATTGCGTCCGTCTCGTCTTCCTGATTCCGGTGGTATATTTACTTAATCAAACGGAGTCCGTATGGAGAAGATATCGCGTTCTGTCCGAAAAGTCAAACATGCAAAAAAGGGGATGACTGTACAGTCCGTACAGTCCACGTGGCATGTCCATACAACTGACGTGGGCCAACCAGGAGACGACACATGGCAGACCGTACGGAGGACACGTGGCATCACCAGGACGCAACACGTGTCAGACGGATTTGACACTTTTGGTGTACGATCGGACCAGTACGGAAGTGACACGTGTCACCACTGGCAGGGTGACACGTGGCAGGATGATGTCAGCAGATGACGTTGCACGATGACGGGGCAGACACATGGGATGACGTGGCAGTACGGCGGCAAGTGACAGAGCGTACGACAGAGTTGATGTGGCGGCACACATGGGCCAATCACAGGCTGACACGTGGCATGTTCTCATTGGAAGGGAAGGGTGCCACGTGGCCCAGTCAAGGGCTGCCACGTGGCACCCCATTATTGGCTCGATGGTTGCAATGTTAAAATTTTGGTGGCTTGGCCGGGGGTCGAACCCGTGACCTCCGGCAGGACAACGGACTGGAGTGGTTGGGCTAACCGGCCGCCCGACGGTTGGTTTTTGTTATAACAATGGTGCAAAAATTATTTAAAATGAAACTATGGTTTTATTCGGCGGGAAAAGGGCCAAGGCTTAGCCCCAGCCCTTAGCGCTCGACGGAATACATATAACCATAGCCATATGACCCGGGCCACGGTTCAACCAAACGGCAGGATATTTGTTAACAGTTGGGTCATGGCCATATGGCCTACGTACATGCCAACAGAACCGGGGGCCTATCCCACTTCGGGCGCGCGGTTAGACAGTTAGCCACCGGGTCGCATGGAACGCCAATATGACCGGGGCAGGTGCGAGTAATAGGGGCCCGCGCTATGGCGCGTGGCCATATGCTATTCCATATGACTGATTAAAGGGGGCCGCGCCCGGGAATTGGGGGCTAGCGCCCAATTTCATTTATAAAATGGGTTTTATATATAGTTTTTGGTTTTTTTGTTGTAACAAGACCTATATTTAGCAGATTTCTTTCATTTTTGGGGGATATTGGGCATTTTTGGAGGCCAGATTCTTGGAGGAAGTTGGGGATGTGAAACCAACTCCAATGCTATATAAACCAAGCCTGTTTGAGGCCAATGGACAGTCATTCAGAGCAGATTTATGCTGTTGGAAAACCAAGCCAAAGTCAGTTTGATGCAGGGAAGCCTTTGAGGTGGAAACGTTGTCGGATCGTTTCTGGGAGCTTGGAGCATCAGTTTTGCATGCCGTTTCTTTTGCAGGGTTCATGAGATCTGGGACAACAAGACCAGATCAGCCTTGTAGCCTTTTGGCATAGCTGAGATGTAATTTTGAGCACTTGAGCAGAAATAAAGAAGCCTCCCCCACAGGAAAAAGGCCCGGAGACGTAGGCAAACATTGTGCCGAACTCCGTTATCAACCTGCGTTCTTATGGTTTGCTGTCATTTGTTTATTTCAGATCAGCATATGTGTATTTGAATGTCATAATCCTCTTTTTTTCCTCATTCTTTCATTAAATTCTCAAATGGTTAAATTATTCATGCAAGTTTAAAACTCAACCATAATCATTTAAAAGATCCAACGGATCAGCTAGGGACCTTGACATTATGCCAAAGTAAAAATTACCTCCCACAATGTCCTTTTGGACAATCGCCTTGATTACCATCATGGAATCTCCACATATTATTAACCTTCGAATCCCAATTGACTAAGCCAGACCAATACCTTTGAAGAGAGCAAATTCCTCCACCTCATTATTTGTCATAAGTCTTAGAACCAAGGCATAGCTGATTAAAATATGTCCTCTAAGATTACAAAGTATCCCCCACCTACTACCCCTTAATTACTAAAACAAATTATAAAAATATTAATTAATAAGAAAATATATACTTTGTTTATACATTTATTTCATTACATTTTGATTTGAAAATGTAAACATTTAACTTTGATGTTAAAAATTATCTAATATTTTTAAAATAAACATTACATTTCACATGCTCTAATAATCATGACACATAGTTATTTAATGAGATTTAATACTTTTTCCCAAACCATATATTAAAATGTTTAAGTATATAATAATTTTGATTTTTGTGCTTTAAGAAATTTTAACAATTTGGAAAACCAATAATCATGACATGTAGTTATTTAATGAGATTTAATATTTTTCACAAACCATATATTATTAAAATGTTTAAATAATTATAATAATTTTGATTTTTATAGTTTAAAAATTTTTAACAATTTGAATTTTTATATTAAATTAAATACAATAACTTTAACTTTTCCTATAATTACTTAACTTTTCCTAAATTAACTATATTAAAGAAATGTTTACTTTAACTTTTTTTATAATTAACTTAAAACATTATTTTTTTCATTATTCAATCAAACCTTAATAACACTTTTTTTTAATTAAAACAAATATTACATCAAAATTTCCAATTTAGAATATTATTTGTATATCCAATCAAATATGTGTATTTAAGTACAACTATTTGTCCAATTGAATAATAAAGCTTGCACTTCTCAAGATGTTGTGTTAGTGTTTTGAATCCACTTGAAGAAATTTAGAGTATTTTTTTTATATCCAATTAAATATTCTTATATAAAGACAACTATTTGTCCAATTGAATAACGCACTTGTCAATGTTGTGATAATGTTTTGAATCCTATTAAATATTCTTAGATAAAGACAACTATTTGTCCAATTGAATAACAAAGGTTGCACTTATCAAGACGTTGTGATAATATTTTGAATCCACTTGAAAAAGTTTAAAATATTATTTTTATATCCAATTAAATATTCTTATTTAAAGACAATTATTTGTCCAATTGATATAATATTTTGAATTCACTTGAAAAAATTTACAATATTATTTTTATTTCCAATTAAATATTCTTATTTAAAGATAACTATTTGTCCAATTGAATAATAAAGGTTCCACTTCTCAAGATGTTGTGATGGTGTTTTGAATCCACTTGAAGTGCACCAGAATGATTTAATGACATATGTTCCTTGATGGGTGTGAATGCAAGAGTGGAGTTGGTACGCAAATTATTTTTTTACCTTGATTTGGTTGAACTTATAATTTATAACATTAATTAAGTTGATTTAGGCATTATAAATTAGTAGAAATTTGCAAGAAAATGCAATTTATGAAGACAATGATAACCTAAGTTAATATTATATCGTTTTATTTATGAAATCATTACTCTAAATTAACCAATTATTTGCATAATAGTTATGCTACAAACTCTTTTATTAGAGGGAGTCTGTATTTAACATCTGCAGGTATGGTTCTATACTGGGATTTGGAAATGCATTCAGATAATTATCATATGTCTGCAATGAGTCGAAGTTCTTAAAACATAGGCATGCCTAAGTTCAAGAAAAACTATCTGAAACACATTGTTCAATAAAACATAATAAATTATGCTACTACTATTGTAGAATGAGTTCTTCAATGACATTTTATGGCTTCATAGATGCTTTCGGGAGTTCGTGCTATCAACTCTTAAACCAATTCGTAAAAGACTATTACTAAACAACACAGTGGTATTAATCTTCACAATCTCTTCACTCCCAATCTACAATATGTCATGTCATGCTTGGCAAGGACTAGTCATTGTGTGACTTATCTACCTTGTTAATAATTGCATATCTTCTAGCATGCGTGAGCCCTAGTAAAGTTCACATTCAAATCATTTATTGTATATCATGGTTTTGTAGAAGATTTATCACTTAATGGAGGTAGGTGGACATTAATGTTATAAGAAGGAGTGATTTTTGGAATGCATTCCATCATTTGAATTCTTGACTCACCTCTTACCTTGTGTGCAATAGCATTCAAATTGACACTGTAAAGGTGGACACCCAAAGCTCAACTACAAAATTTACAAAATCCAACTCTACTAACCTAGTCTTCAATTCCAAGTAAATCTTATGCTCCTATTCGAAATCCTTGTCGATTTCATAACTAGCATACTTTCCCAATTCAAATTTAAGAAATCCTTGTCGATTTCATAACTAGCATACTTTTCCAATTCAAATTTTAGAATGATTTTGTAGTATAGTTTTCTAGTACCATAGGTATGAAATAATTTTTGTTGTTTCAAAGACTATCACCAATTCTCCATGCTCCAAAGAGTTGTAGAAAGTAGAGTGAGTTTCACAAGTTCCAAGTCTTAGGTTAATCCCCCTTGCCTATTTAAGTTTCCTAGCAAACTTCATAGTTTAACATTTTATTAATCCAAATTTGAGTAGGAATTCCTTGTACTTATCACAAACCTTGAATTCAAAATACCTTTTGCTACTTCAAGTACCACCTATGAGCCTTTGTGTCCCAAGTCTCTGAGATGTTGAGACATTCAAAGATTTGACATGCTTTCCTCAAGGTCGGGGCATTCAAATTTCTCCATGGTACTTTTGAGCCTATTCTATAGAATAGAACACATATTTTACACTTAATTCGGGAGTTAGGGACATGTATTTGAAACTAATGGTTAACTCTACCTTTATTTCTAACCAAGCATAACCATGTTTTTTTATGGATGTAGTTTTTAGTAATAGAAGTAGCATGGATCCTAAGAAGGGGAAGAGAGGACAAATCAAAGGAGAACTAGTCCTTGCAACTTTGAAGCCATCGTTAAAAGCCACCATCATATTCAAAGACACAATGCTTAATGTGGAGTTACTAGTAGATAGGAAATTCAAGTAGTTGTTCAAGATATACCAACAAGTACCTCCTCCCTTAGAAGTATGTGATGAATCTAGGAGTGCCAAATAGTTTGACGAAGCCGTAATAAACTACATGGTTTAAAGATCATATCTACACAATGTTGTATCTTGAAGAAAGTTATTCTCATGTTTAGGTGTGATACAATGGCTAGTCAAAAAACCAATCTTAAAGATAGGAAGATTTATTCAAATACCAAAAAATGTATTTCTTCATCCACACCCAACATCATCACTACAACCTATAAGTTCGTGAATACTCAAATACAACTAGCTTATGAAACGATAGGGAAATTTGTTAGTTAGTGAGACCAAATTGAAATCACATAGGGTTGGTGATTTGGTCGCACAAAAATTTGAAAGACACCAAGTGGGGTTTGTCTGACCATCCATTTGAGAACCCTACTATGATGGATATGGTAATGCTAATGAGTAATTTATATGGAGAGATAGATTCTATGCATCTAAGAAAATCTTAGCTTCCCCTGGTGCATTAGATACTTTACAAAGGATCATTTTTTAATTGGGAAGACATAATCTCAAGTATTTTGGCTTCAACGATTTGCAGGGTCAATGAAACTCAAAGTGACCAAGTGCTAGAATTCTACATAGCTTGATGTTTGATGGATATTGTTTGTACACCCAACTTCTTCCTCGAAATGGGATGGTCTTGGAATCCTTCTAAACCCCACGTTCAAGTATATTGTCAAKATTTGTGGAATAATGAGTATGCAATGACTTGTGAATCCATATGTGGCAGAACGTTGCTTGTGGTGTATGAGGTTATACTTGGGAGGCCTTGCTTGAGGTTTTCAAAAAATGATATAAGAGTTATTAGCTTAATAGTGAGGCACTCAAAGAGTTATATAGCTTATCGATGATTGATATTCATGGTTTAATATACCCACTAGATTTTGTTGTCACATTTCACCTCCATGAAAATAAGTCAATATTTCATCAATAATTGTTATTGCATAAAATATTATTGGAGGTGTTGGAGATGTGGTAGAAGGGAATACATTGGGTTCATATCAACATGGGTAAAATTACATTACTTTTAAGAGTGGACTTCCAACACTAAATCTTGCTTACTTTAAAACTTATCTCACCATGAAAACATAGTCCCACAATAAAATTTTGGGGTTAACGAGAATGGAAGGAGTTGGACTAATTTAATATACTAGAGATTGAACCATGTGTAGATTATCATAAAGAAAGAGCCCAATACCTCTGGTGTTTATGTAGACCTTGTATTTAAGATAAAAATAATAATATAGTGTATAGGATGAAAGTGAGATTTGGCAACAATAGTGCCTATATGCCAATGTAATTAAGAATAACTCAAAGAGATCTTTACAAGAGAGACTTTTTTAGGTTCATTTTTGCACATTAAATAAATTTCGATGACAATGCCCTACATTAACAACATTAATAAATGTTAAGAAGGCTAAAATTTTAGAAAAACGTTCAAAGTTTTTCTCATTTGTTACAGTGTATGTACATATGCAAGATGATCAAATTTGAAATACCTTTTTCTACTTCAAGTATGACCTATGGTCCTTTGTGTCCCAACTCCTTGAGATGTTGAGATGTTCAAAGATGTGACATGCTTTCCTCAAGGCTAGGGCATTCAAATTTCCCTATGGTCCTTTCAATCCTATGCTTTAGAAATAGAACACAGATTGTACATGTAATGCACTTAACGCCATAAATTTAGAGCAATCACATAGATAGAATACCAATGCAAAACCAAAGAACACAAGAGAAAATAGAAAAACCCTAGGAAATATCTCTTGTATTAATGATATTCAAAAATAGAGAGTTATGTTCACTTACCTCTTAAAGGGGGCAACCTCCTAGAGAAAAGCTCCAAATACAATAACAAGTCTTGACAAAACATTACATAGCCTACTCAATATATAGCTATCAATAGATAATCTTAACTACTTGTGGACCCACTTATAATGAGGGTCGACTTAACTAAATTGGGCCTTAGTAATAAAGATGAACTTTTTTTAACAATGAGTGACTATTAACTAACTATTTAGTGGGCCTTATTCAAGGAAGGTGACCTTGTACATCAATAAATTATCCTAAGTAAGGGGTTAGGGTAGAAATTTAACATGCCCTCCCCCTTCAAAAGTAACATTGTACTTAAGGTTGAAGGTGAGGAAGTTTCTATAGAATCTTTGTTCATTCCCATGTGGCATCTTCAGGTTGCATATCTTTCTTGGATCAATACTTCATGGATCGTGCACTAACGCAATTGGTGCTCTCTAGTAGGTTGGTATGCACTTTGCAATTCAATCCCACAACCTTCTTCAAAAAAGATGCATATAATATTGGATGAATCTTGTAGTCGGCTGGGAGAGCCAGCTTGTAGGCCACCTGTCGAATGCGTTGTATGACCTAATAGGGACCATAAAACTTGGGAGCTAGATTTTGCAGAGCTTTATCTTTGAATGATGTATATTTATAAGGTTGCAGGTCGAGAAATACTTGATCCCCTTCGACAAAAGAATGTTTGGATATATGTTGATCAACTTGTTGTTTCATCCAATTTTGCGTCATAACCAAGTTTTCTTTGAGGGTATGGATACTGGATTATTTAGTGTGAAGTGTTCTATCTAATACATGAGCCTTGGAGGTTCATGGTACATAGGATTCCAATGACAAGGGTTTTGGCCATAAAAAAATTCATACAATGTCATTTTGTAGCTCCATGATAAGTGTTATTGTACCACCATTCTACAAGGGGAAGCCATTGTGCCCATTAGTGCAACTTTTCATAAGAAAAGCGTCTAAAACATGTTTCAAAGCACTTGTTGACCACTTCTATTTAGCCATCACTTTGGTGATGATATGTGGTGTTCATATTCAATTGTGTACCTCAAAATTTAAATATCTCCTACCAAACTTTGTGTTGAATGTGGGGTCCTGATTCGAGACAATGGAAGTGGGCATACCATGTAGCTTAAGGATTTGATCCATGAAGACTTAGGAAATTGAAGAAGGAGTGAAGGGATAACCTCAGACACAAAAATGATTAGCTTTTGAAAGATGATCGACAACCACCATGATGACTTCTTTGTTACCCACATCTAGGAGTTCCATGATAAAATTCATTGAGATGTCGGTCTAGATTTGTGTTGGGATTGGTAGTGGTTGCAATTCCCCTGGCATCTTCAAGGTATCTCCCTTGTTTCTTTGGAAAGTGTCATTGGATGCTATGAAGTATTGGATATATGTTTTCATTCTTTCTTGAAAGAATGAGTGCTTAGTTCTTTCATAGGTTTTATGAAAACAAGAGTGACCTTCTATCAATGATGAATGTAGCTCCACTAAGACTTGTTGTTTTAAGGCCAAATCTTTTGTCTGAACAATGTGACCGTTATACCAAAATGTATCTTGTTTCTATGTATAACCTTTAGGTGGGTTGGGATATGCCTGAAGCCATTGGATAAGTTGTCTTAAAGTGTTATTTTCCATCCATTCCTTGCGGGCTTCTTCAAACCATCCCGGACTTGGTAAGGATAAGGCAAGGAGTGATCCATCCTCCTCAAATTGTCCAGATAAATTATTAGCCACAACATTTTCTTTACCCTTCTTATACACGATCTCACAATCATACCCCAACATCTTGTTGACCCACTCATGTTGTTCCGGTGAATACAACCATTGTTTGAGGAAGTACTTAAGACTATAATGGTTAATCTTGATATGGAAGGCCTCCCTATGAGATATGGGTTCTAGGTCTCCATTTTATGAAGGATAGCTATCATTTCCTTCTCATATTTGGATTTTCCCAAATTGTGGTCACACAAATGCTTACTGGTGAATGCCAAGGGTTGTCCTTCTTGCATCATGACTACTCTGAGAGATCTTCCCGAGGCATCACATTCCAAGAAAAACATCTTAGTAAAATTGGGAACTACTAATATTGGAGCACTGCACATCACATATTTTAAAGTAGAAAAGGCTTGTTCTTCTACCTCGCTCCAGGAAAGGCATACTTTTTAAGGAGTGAAGTTAGGGGGTCTGCAATTTTGCCATAATTTTTCACAAATTTCCTGTAGTAACCTATAAGTCCTAAGAATCCACACAAACTCTTCATTGTTTTGGGACAGGGCCAACCTTGCATAGCCATCACTTTCTTAGGATTGACTCGTACTCCATCCTAACTTACAATGTGACCCAAATATTCAATCTTGGGAGCCCCAAAAGCACATTTGGAGCACTTTATGAATAATGGGTTGTCCCTCAAGAGTTGAAAGGAATTACTGACATGCTCTATGTGTGATTCCCATGATTCGCTATAGATCAAGATATCATGGAAGAAGACCCACAAAAAATTGTGTTGGAAGGGTTTGCAAATCTTGTTCATGAGGCTTTGGAAAGTGGATGGAGCATTACAAAGACAAAAGTACATCACTAAAAAATCATAATGACCTTCATGTGTTCGGAAAGCTAACTTAGGGATTTTTGTCTCTTTCATATTGATTTGGTGGTATCCTAAAAGCAGATCAAGCTTAGTGAAAAACTTGGCTCCATGACGTTCATCCAAGAGATCATCAATAACTAGGATACAAAATTTATCCTTGATTGTCAACTTATTGAGAGCCCTAAAATCATGACACATGTGACAAGTGCCTTCCTTCTTTAGCACCATGAATACTGGTGATGAGTAAGAGCTTGTAGTAGGACATATGATCCCTGCTTCCAACAATTCCCAAATGATATTTTATGTTTCATTTTTTTGTGCAAAATGGTGTCGATAAGGATGTACATTTTATGGTTGATATACTATAATTGGGGGAATACCGTGGTCATGATCTCCACGAGAAGGGGATAAATATTTTGGTGCCTCAAATATCTGATGATGTTTGTTTAGGACCAATTGCAAGTCTGAGTGGATTTCTTGTGTTAGAATTTCCATAACTTGTATGGCGTTAAATTGGGTAATAATGCTAGAGAGGCCTTTCTTTAATAACTTATCCATACGATGAGAGCTTATTATTTCGGGAGGGCCTGCCGAAATCGATTGAAGGATGTGTACATGACCCTTTTTAGTGAAAGTCATATATAGTTCCTTGAAATACGTGGTGACTAGTCCCAAAGTGCATAGCCATTTTGCCCCCAATACTGTACCACAACCACCCATATTGATGGGTTATAGATGGGTTTTGAGCTAATAGTTGCCCTTCTGGAGTTTGACATTTTCACGTCTTCCCCCCACATTTCATCATACCTCCATTGGCAATCATAATTTGGAAGTTGTGCACTGGGTGTACATAACAATGGGTTTATTCTACCACTCACTTGTGAATGAACTTATGAGCATTACCACTATCAACTAGGACTACGACTTGTTGGTTCTTGATGTAGCCCATAAGTTTCAAGGTTTGTGGAGTTGAAATGCTCGATAATGCATGCAAGGAGATTAGGGGTTAGGGGTTCCTCATGAGGGAATTGAGGTTTGATAGTTGCTTGAGTAGGAGTGTTAGTGTCTTCAACTGGTAACTCTGGTATCTCTTCGATAGTTATGTATTTTTTTAGGGGTGGAGTGGTTATATCAATTCATAACAATTTATGTTCTTTACACTTATGACTTGGAGCATATTTTTCATCACAATTATAGTGGAGGCCACATCTTTTGCGGTCTACCATTTCTACTAGAGACAACCTTTGTACTTTCAAGGGATGAGTGGGGGTTGTGCTTGGGGAATTAACCTAGGAGGGTGAGTGTGAGGAATGAAATAGGGTTTTTTGTTCTATCCATTGATCATCGTCTTTGCTTCTAGAGCCCTCTGATATGCTTCCAACTAGTTAGTGGGGCACTACATTCTGACTTGTGCTTGAATCTCCTCCTCGACGCCACTAATGAAATATTCTTTATAGAAAGAATTTGTTAAGTTATCTATACAAATGGTTAATTGCTCAAAGGATGACATAAAGTCTGTGACTGAGCTTGTTTGGTGTAACTTGGTAAGTCACCCCAAATAGTGAGTATCTCACTTGAAATGTGTGTGGATATCTTTAATATGTATCCCACGTAGGATTTTTTATGTCATTCCCGTCATTTCCATCGTTATGGGTCTAGATACAAGACCCCCACCCTAAGTTCCACCATGTCATCAGTATTGTCATGGAGGGTGAAGTAATGCTCCATCTGGGTGACCCATTCTAATGGGTCAGAACCATCAAACTTGTTATGTTCCACTTTAGGAAAAAAATTTCATATGTTATTATCCATTGGTTTATGGTTGTGAGGACCCAAAGAGGGTTGCTTGTGGCTAGAAAGTCCTGAGCATAGATGATTTTAGGGGCTAAATTTTGCAAATGGGATAATTTTCCATGGTTTTTCCCAAAAAAATATTCATCAATTTCCATTTATTCTAAAAACAATTCGCCCAAATTCCATAGAATAAAATTATTTTACCTTAAAAATCACCAAAATTTTATAAAAACTATATAAAATCCTTAGAAATTTGAATATTTTTACAAAAGTATCGCCAAACATTTTACATTTTTCATATTAAGGACTAGTATGATTAGCCCAAGTTTCTACATTTTAATATAAATTTATATCCTTAAAATTATCCCTGGTCCTGAGTTAGAAATTTCTTCTTGGTGTGGGATCAATGTGTTGTGCATTCGAAGGGTATTCTTTTGGTATGCCTCGAACTTGCATAAGTGTCAATTTCTCAGTCAAGATCTGTTCCAAGTTGGCTAGGGTCTATTGACTTTTCTAATCCAAGTGTTTATGGTCTTTTGAATTTGTTGAAGCTAGCCATTAAGAGTCGTGTATTGAGTTTCTAGGTTGTAGTACAACCTATTGGTAGTATAGAGGGTGGTCACATTGTTTGGGGAGTTGGTATGACGTGGTTTATAGTGATCCACCATGGGTAAGCTCATTGAAAAAGGTTATTGTGTCCTAAGGACAAGGGAGTGTCAAGTGTTATAGCTCTTTGATATATGTGCCAGGTCCAATAGTAGTACTTGACCCAATATCTCAAGGAACTAACTAAGGAGGTTCAACCATTCCCTTAGTCGCACTACTTGATTACCTAGGTACTAGAGAGTGGTCTCCCCGAGTGTTGTTCTCAGTGTACTATAGCAACAAGATGGTTGATCAATTTATCTAAAATCTAATTTAAGGTATACCTAGGGGACTTCATATATACCCAAGGGTACGTGTAAGTAACACTCTGTATACATGTATTGTTTGATGTGGTACTACTTGAAGGGGTATCGATAGGGGTTACAAGGGTTTTCGACAATGTGATTCCACTTGTATTCTTCGTCGACAACAGTTTTAGTTGTTGAACAATAGATCATTGTGTTATTTAAAGATGTCGAAACACGTCTCTAAAAAAAATTTCAAAAATTTAGGAGCTCACTGGCCCAAGAAAGAGCTCTACAATCACCAAAAAATGACTTACTTTTCAAGGTAGGGTTTGAGGCAAAAAATGTAAAATGATCATAACTTCTATTGTATTTCTCGAATTGGATTTTATGACCCCAGTTATGAAATTCCACGACTTCTCTAGATATATTGGTACTTGTTTGACTAAAATATGTGTACACTATCAAAAGATATCCAATCTGCAAATTGCACGACTGTCATTTGAAAATATTCTAAAAAATGGTTGATTTTAAATCAACGATAACTCCGCTCCTGAGACTTTGTTTTGGATGATTTGTTTTTAGAAATTGGGTACTTTTTCAAGAGGAATTCATATCTACTACTGGTTTAATCAAATTCAGCACTGAAAGTTTCAAAAATCAATATGAATTTTGCCATCCTTTTTTTCTGTCAAAAAATTGCAAAAAAAAAAAAAAAAGATTAAAATTCTACCACTTTGTGCCCAAGAAAGAGCTTTGATACCACTTGTAATGTATTTAACCCCAATAAATCACATATAATGTAATAGAATACTAATGCAAAATTGAAGAACACAAGAGAAAATAGATAAACCTCGAGAAAGATCTCTTGTATTAATGAGATTAAAAAATAAAGAGCTATGTTCACTTGCATCATTTAATGAGCACACACTCTTATCATATCCATAATAGCAATAGTCTTGCTAATTAAATTGGATATTTTATTGCAATTGCTCCCAAATGACACTACATTTTTTCTAATAAGACTATTCTCATATACTCCATACAATGCAACAGGATTTCACCCCATTACATTATAGGTGCTCTCACTTTACTCACAAGCCTTCTCCCTAGTAGATTCAATGCCTTCCCTACAAAGTCATCCCTGGTCACAATTTGACAAAGCAACCTTGCCTAATACACTACAAATAACACAAGATATGAATTCTTGGATTTTTTTAGCTTGGACTATTCCTTGGAGATTACAAGGCAACGTTAACGTGAATGTGTACACCTACCATTGTGCATAAAGGCACTTGGTTTCCATGCACTTAGGACACACCTTTGAATTGACATGAAAAGAACAACACCATGAGTATAGTTCTATTTCCTATTTATCTTATTGTGCAACAATAAGAGCGTGGTGAGGGATTTGAGGAGTAAAACGTGGAGTTGTTCAATGCCCCATCAACGATGTTGTGAAACGATATATACTTTAAAATTATGTCCATTAAAAATTTTAGCAATCATATACCAAGGGGAAGTCAAATTTCAAACACTCGATGCATTTACTATGGTGTAACCAGCTGGCAACCTCAAAATGATATTACCCTCTGGAACCCAATATCGTAAGAACACCATTAGACTGGTTTTTTATATATGAGTACTCACTCATGAACGAAATTGAAGGATTGAGTTTCTGCATCATGTGTCAATTGTAGGAATCCCAAAGCATTTAATCGTTTTCACACAAGTGATAGTGTGTTCCACATCTTCTTAGATATAATTACTTCATGAGTCTTATCCACAATTGTAATCTTAATTTGTGTAAATTGGGAACATGTTTATGAATACATTGTAGCCTTCATTTGCCACTTGCACCATAATCTATGATATATTCTTTTTTGAGCCTTCATTTGCCACTTGCCCCATAAAAAAATATCATTGAGCCTTCATTTGCCACTTGCCCCATAAAAAAATATCATTGAGCCTTCATTTGCCACTTGCACCACGTTTCAAGTGTACCTTTCCAACTTGAGCTATTGTTGTAAAAAGTCCAATTTGAATTATTGTGGTAAAACGTCAGCGAACTCTCCTTTACTTGTCCCTTTGTTATAAAGCCATTTCCGTGAGTATTATGGCAAAGTTCTACGAGTCATACATATCTATAGATGTGATCAGAACAAAAATCAAAATCATATGATTTAATAATGGTTTTTAATACTATAAATAAGTTCATCAAAATCATACAATTTAATAATTGTTTTTAATACTATAAACAAAAACAAAAATCAAAATCATATAATTCAATAATTGTTTTTAATATTATAAACAAGTTTATCAAAATTTTATGATTTACTAATTGTTTTTAATATTATAAATAATTTCATAGAGGAATAACGACTTGAAACATATGTGCTTTATAGGGAAGGTTTTTTGAGCAACTGCAAGCTAAGGTTTGACAGTCGCGGCCATAGCATAGGACATCATGAACACCAAAGGGGGGGTAAGGGTACCCCTCATACAAACAGGTAGTGGTGGACAGAGGGAAAGGGCCAAGAGGTGTAATTTTCAAGGCATCAATGGTAGGCACCTTGGGATCAGACCCAGAAAAAGGTCAGGAAAGGAACCAGGGAAAAAGTGAGTGCATGGGAGACGAATCCAGAGAAACTCAGAGTGAGGCGCAAGACACAGCGATTCCCAACAGGGAAAAAGGGTGCAACCCGTGCAAACCCAAAACAATGATGATACCCAAGGTGATACTGGAGGATCCGCAAACACAACTCTACAGGGACCAGATGGAGACGTTTGCGCTAATCTGCAAGTTCATGGGTTTATGACCCACAAAAAGAACGCTACGCAACTGAATTAAATATCATTCGAAGCCAAACAAAGAAGTGGACTCCACCTGGGCTCGAAAGGTTTCTTCACAGCAGTATTCATGAACCTAGAGGATAGGGATAGAGTCTTTGAGGGAGGGCCATACTTCCACGCCTCAGCAGGACTGTACATGCGGCCATGGAAGGAAAATTTCTCCCCGAAAAAAGAGACTTTCAAAAAGGTGTCGGTCTGGCTGAGATTTTATTCCTTACCTTTAGACTACTGGTTACCCTCTACTTTTGAAGCAATAGGAAACAAACTGGGGAAATATGTGAAGACCTCATAAGCCACTCTAAAAGGGAGATATACATCTTACGCAAGAATCTGCATAGAGATGGATGTGTTGGGAGCACTCCCAGAAGCCATAAGTCCGGAATTCAGGGATGAGGAATGGATCCAAAACACAGATTACAAACAGATCCCCTTCAGATGCGGAATATGCCATGAACATGGCCACCTGATCATAGAATGCCCTCTTAATAAAAAACAGGAAGAGGAAAACCCCAAACCATAGTAGGATGAGGATGGGTTTATAAAACCAAACCCCAAAAGCAGAGCAAACAAAAAGCAGAGTAGAACCCCACCAGGAAGTAACTCGGAGACTCGAAATAAAACATAAGGAAAAGACAAAACCAATAAAGGGGCAGAAAATGAAAAGGATTCGTCAAAAGCTCAAGAAGTTAGAGAACAAGCAACAAACGAGCCCACCGATCAGCCAAGTAACAAGAAGGAACAGGGGAGTTGCGCAACCTCGATGTATGGAGAATTCAGAGACGAAAACACCCCCATGAAAGAAGTAGAGGGAGATGTGGAAATGACCCCAAGCGAAGTAGGCACAGAAGATCCCGATCTCAGATACCTTGTGGAAAGGGAAGGGATAGATCTCCCGAACATACTAGAGTAATGGAAAAGACGGGGACTAGACAATGTACCAACAAAGCAACTTGACCGCATTCAGTACCTGTTTCTCCTAAAGGAGGAAGCCAAAGCTAGAGGACTAAAGCACACACACTGAGAGATTGGACACCTAGGAGTCAAAGCCGGTGAGGGACAACCACAACCCTCACCCAAGAAGACGTGAAGGAAAAAAGGCAAGAAATCAAATAGTGTAGCCCTACAGGAGCTTGGAGCGCTACTGATAAACTCGGGTAAGATCAAGAAACTCTTACCCAACTCCCCCGCACATGTTTAAATGAAGTTTATAACTTGGAATATAAGAGGCCTAAACAACTCAAGAAAGCAAAGAATCCTTGGAAATAGACTAAAGCAGGAACAACCGGATCTCTGTTTTATTCAAGAAACAAAATGCAATACAGACAGAATGGAGGCAATCAGTAAACAACGTTGGAGCAAGTATAAGATGGTGGCCATCGGAGGCCACCAAATGGCAAGAGGTATTCTCACCTTGTGGAACCCATAAGTACTAAGCCTAATAGCAGTTGAAGCGACCAAGCACACTCTCACGGTTCGCATGCAAATCATTGGTAACACAGAGGTGATTCTATGCACTAATGTGTATGGGCCCCAGGTGTTAGAGGAAAAGAGAGGAATGATACAAGGCTTAGAAGATCTTAAAACCCGATCCAACAACCTCTAATGGATCCTGGCAGGGGACTTCAACATCATCACGTCACTTGCGGAGAAAAAAGGAGGTACAAGAAGATTGGATAGGGATGCGGAAGAATTCTCAAAGTTCATAAACACAGCAGAGATGGTAGACCTCAAAACTAATAATGGCCAGTTCACCTGGAAAATTAAACGGATGAACCAGTATCAGGTAGCAACAAGACTCGACAGATTCCTAATATCGGAGTCAATCATTATGCAGGGGCTAACCTTAGATTGCAACATCCTCCCCTGGAGGGGATACGATCACTGGCCAGTACAACTGGAAGCAGGCTTCCAAACCACACCAAAGAACATACCCTTTATATTTGAGAAATTCTGGATTGAACACCCGACTTTCAAGGAAAGAATCAAACAGTGGTGGCGGGAGGAGCAACCAGAGCAAGGGACAAGGATGTTCAAACTCTATAAGAAACTAAAGTATATCAAATATAGGCTCAAGGAGTGGAACAAGGACACTTTTGGGAATACAAACCAAGAGAAAAACAACATAGAAGAAAAAATGAAAAAACTCCAGGAAACCTGCATTTCGGAGGGCTATACAGAGGAACGGAAAAAGGAAGAGATCCAGATGACCCAAGAATGGGAAGCTCAATGCCAGCAGGAAGAAACACTTTGGTGACAAAAGTCCCGTATTAGATGGTTAAAGGAAGGAGAATGGAACACCAAGTTTTTTTATAGAACAACCATGGCCAGAAGAGCCCATAACAAAATCTTGAAGATTAAGGACAATGATGGAATAGAGCAAGAGTCACATAAGGAGATCGAAACTACTCTGGTAAACCACTTCCACAGGATAGCCCAGGAACCCAACCAAGACAGAACGGAGGCCATACAAAGGATAATCTAGCATATCCCCCGCCTGGTCACCGAGGAACAAAATAACAACCTGAACAAACCCATTGTGGAGGAGGAAATTGACCAAGTACTCTAGGAAATGCCCAATGGGAAAGCCCTAGGTCCAGATGGCTTCACAATGGAGTTTTTCAAAGCCTGCTGAGAATTTGTCAAACATGACATTTATAGGGTAGTGGAAGACTCTAGAAGGTCAGCCTCCATTCTAAAAGTGCTAAATGCTACAATGATTACACTAATCCCCAAAGAAAATGAAGCCAAAACCCTTGATCAGTACAAACCTATAGCATTGTGCAATGTGGTTTATAAGATAATCTCCAAAGTTATATCAAATAGATTGAAACCCCTCCTACCCACACTGGTCTCACAAGAACAGGCAGGCTTCGTGGAAGGAAGACAAATAATGGACAATATCATCCATGCCCAAGAGCTTATCCACACCCTAAAGCTTCAGAAGAGAGGTGGAATGATAATACAATTTGACCTAGCAAAGGCTTATGACAAAATTAGTTGGCACTATATGGTCAATACTTTGGAAGCCTTTGGTTTCACCCAGCACTGGATCAGCTGGATGGTCAGCCTAGTATCCACAAAAAACTACTCATTACTAATAAATGGAGCCCCTGCCAAACCTTTCTAGCCCACGAGAGGCATAAGACAAGGAGACTCGTCGGCCCCCTTCCTTTTCATTCTGATGATGGAAGGTCTCAGTCGAAGCATAAAAAGCACAACTGCAACAAGTGAAATAACAGGTACCAAACCTTTCAAAACTTGCCCTACTTCCACACACCAACAATTTGTGGATGACACCTTACTTCATGGCATACCCACAGTCAAGGAATAAAAATCCTACAAACGAATCCTAGAAGAGTTTGGGGAAGCCTCGGGGGCAGAGATCAACCATTCCAAATCTATGATTTTCTTCTTCAATACCAACCCCGCAATCCAAAGAAATTTGGCCAACATTTTGGGCTTTGAACACAAAAAACTCCCAACTAAGTACTTGGGCATTCCCCTGACAGACAAAGCTTACAAAATGTCAACTTGGGAAGGAATAATCAACAAATTACAGGAGTGGGTGAAAAACGGGACGTACAAATCCCTCAACCTAGTCGGAAGACTTATTCTGACCAAGTCTGCTTTGAAAGCAATTCCAACCTTTATGATGTCTATTTTCCCAACCCCCAAGGGGATACTACAAAAAATAAGAACCATCCAAAGGGGCTTCCTGTGGCGAGGAGCAGAAACAAGGAAAAAATGGGCCCTGGTGGCTTGGGAGAAGGTCTGTAAACCAAAAAGCAAAGGAGGTATGGGGCTACAAGACCCGCAAGTGACCAATGACACCTACGGGGCGAAACTCTAGTGGCGTTGGGTCTAAGAAACTTCTACACCATGGGTAAATCTGTGGAAGGCGACGTATGCCCCGGACATACGCGACCAGGACAGAATCCACTTCAGAGGCACCAAGGAAGGTTCATCCATCTGGAACCTAGCCTGGCAAAACAAAGCCTGGATTCAGACTTGCTGCTTTTGGGAAGTAAGGAATGACAGAACAGCCAGATTCTGGGAGGACGCCTGGCAACAAGAACCTAGAATGGAGAAACCAGACAGGGAGGAACTCCAATAGGAGCTAATCGCGCAAGGTAAAACCAGAGTCTACCATTACTGGAAACAAGAAACATATCGCAACAAATGGAGAATCTGGAACACTCTCACCCCACAAAATAGAGACCAAACCACAACAACAGTAAAAGAGGTGGAGGAGGAATTGGGGAGACGAAAAATTGCAGTCACGGAAGGAAATGACCAGCTAAGATGGGGACAAAAAGACGACGGGGAATTCAATCTAAAAGAAGTCCGACACTATATCGCGGCCCATGACCAAGAAGACCCGACGCAACAATGGGATAAGCTTTGGAACAACCCCCATTGGCCAAAAATAAAAATTTTCCAATGGTTAATACTCAACAACCAAATTCTAACTTGGTAAAACCTAAGGAAAAGAGGATTCATAGGTCCCTCTAGATGTCACCTCTGTCAAGCAAAGGAAGAAACAATGAACCATCTCCTTGACAAATGCACCTACACAACAAAAATATGGGACTAGGCGGCAAGTATATTCCGTCAGTCAAATAGTATCTGAGGTAACATCTCCGCAACTATCAATATTTGGAAAGAGAACTACAACGAAAACAAAGAGGTGAATCTCTGTTGGACCCTCATCCCGGGAATTATCATATGGGCAATATGGAAGGAAAGGAATCAGCACATCTTCATAAACCAAAGCTGGTTGGAAGGGAAGATCAAGGAAACAATAATCTCCATGACAAAAGAAATGGTACAGAGCTGCAACTGCTAGACGGGAAGAGCGCAACTCACAGACCAGGATTCCCGAATCCTAGAAGCCTTCCACCTGAAAGATGGACACAACCCCAATCGGGTAAGATGACCACTGTAACTCCGAGTAGGTGAGCGCAACTGGAAACCACCACCAGTAGGCTCCCTCAAGCTGAATTTCGATAGGGCATCGAAAGGTAACCCAGGACGGATAGGAATGGGATGAGTAATCAGGGACATTAAAGGAAATATCATTTGGATGTATGCTGGGAGTCTGGGAAAGGCAACCAACAACGCCATGGAATTTGGAGCCCTGGAGAACGACCTCGATATTCTAAGCCGGAAGGGATGACAAACGCCATAGTGGAAGGAGATTCCACGCTGGTTATCAACACAGTAAGGAGACTCCAAAATGGTACTAGAGTGGGCAAAATTCAGAGGCATTGGCGCTTGGCACAGTCCCTGCAAAAAATTTAGGAGCACTTGCAGATGAGGATCACAATGGAGTTGCACTGAGTACGAAGGTTAGCAAATGGATTGGCGGATAGAATCGCTAATGAGGGGGTCGACAAGGAAGGACCAGAACTGGACACTATCTGGAGTAACATCCCGAATGGTCAGTTCTGAAAAAACTGCGTCCAACTAGTGGCAAAAGACTGTGACGGCAGCCGAAGTACGGATGACCACATCAAGGATGGAGGTGCAGAAATAACTAAAGGGCACGTAGGATCCAGGCATAATCCAATAGCCCAGCACTCAAACATGATTTACAATCCAGATTCATGTCACACAACAAGAGGAGGTACGACACCACGGTATTGTCAATAGGAAGAAGTACGGGGGTTGTCCGTGGGAAAGCAAAAAAGATAATCAGCAAGCGGTAAAGGACGAAGGAAAAAAGGGTTTTCCATGGTCAAGTATGGGTACACCTCACCCAAGTACAGATATGGGGAGTGGTAATGATTTTCATACAGCATGCAGGGCAAAGGATTGGCGCAGGGATGACGACAGGGCTCCCAAGAGCTCACACTCTGAAACAGTGAAAAAGGACCAGAAGGTACACCTTTATGAGCATCCCATGATTGCCAAGACGAGCCCGCAGCCGGGGAAACCCCATAAAAGAAGAAACACCAGGGATAGCCACAGACCGGTGAGAAGCAATTACAGAGCCCATCTTACATACCAGGAAGGGGTGAATAGGAACAAGAGAAGAACCCAAGATAAAACCACCACAAACAAGTTGAGATGGTAAGAATGAAGAAAACCCTTAGTAAGAGAGGCCCCCAGGGGAAAGAACCTCCGATAGGCGCCCGGAGGATTACAAGGATGGAACAAGCGACCAGCGAAGCCAAGGTTACCTTTCTCACATAGGTCGATCCAAAGGAAAAAGTGATCATCAACAGGTGGGAAAGAGAAATCAACACCACACGCAAGGGCAAAGCCTGGACATAACTAATTCAAGAAGCAGACGGGAAAAGGGACCCAAGGGCCACACAGCCCAGAACAACCCTATACCAAAAAACGGTGGAGGAGGCCTAGTGAACAAAAATGTTGATAGACAAGATGAATGTTGATCGGAAAGAGACCACAAGAAGGTGCTCGCAGAAATTCTGAGTCGCCTCAACAACTTGGAGGCCAGTGCAAAAAGACTAGTTGAGTACCAGAGGAGTCAAAAGGAAAAAATGGTACGAATGACAGGCCAATTCCACCTTTACCTACGCTATGTCCACCACATGGACATCACTCCAGCAGACCAAAGTGGAACACTAGCTTGTATCAGAAAGACACACACCGTGGAGCAGAGGAAGGAGAACGAGGCAAGAAAGGATGGCAACGCAAGACATCCCATCATCCTCGACTAGCACACATTCAACCCCTGGTTAAAGTTGTATTCAGTGTAGGAGCTACCCCTGTTTTATGGTTATGTTTTTTTATGTATATGTTACGGTTTAGTCTTTCAAATTGGTTTCCGGATGACTGGGTCGATTTCCCATGGTGGCGGCCCAGCCCTCCCCCGGCTATCTTAGACAACGCAACTTCGGGATCCCTGATCTGGTTTCCTTTTTGGCAGATCAAAGGATTCCCCTCTTCTTTTTTGTATCATAACTTATTTCTTTCAGTAATACAGGATCTCACACTCACTTACAAAAAAAATACCATAATTAACTTCATCAAAATCATATGATTTACTAATTGTTTTTAATACTATAAATAACTTCATCAAAATCATATGATTTTAACAATTATTTTTAATATTATAAATATTGAAAACATAAATAATTTTGGTTGGGAAATTGTCCAAATACTTTTTCAAAATTGTTTAAGTGAACTATACTAAGACGTGATTTTATCTATTTTAAACCCTTAACCTTCTAACAAATTGAAATAACCAACTAAATTAAAATTATATTATAAATATTTTTAAAAAAAATTATATTATATTTAACTATATATAAAAATTAAATTGAGAATTTTATCAAATTTTAATTAATAAATAAAAATAGTGATAGTTTATTTATTGATAAAATTGTTATATTATTAAATTTTAAACTATTTTTTATAAATTATTGTGCATTTAATTACTAAAACAATATTTTTTAAACGAAATTGAAGATATTTTTATATATAAAAGGAGTTGCACCATGGAAAAATAATATTCAAAATGGTTTAAAAAAATGTTTCAAATCTGTTTGAGTTTGAGTTTTTCGTTATTGTCTTAATATAAAAAAGACTAGCATGCTATTGTCGAGCAAACATGCTCTTGTATACTTTAACATATTGATCGAGCAAAAAGATACATTTGAAACACATAATTTAAACGACCGAGTCATTGTCGGGTGTCTCCTGGAGTTCAGCATTTTTTTCAATTTCTATATATATATATATATATATAAAAGGTCACAACTAAGGTGTCTTATTATTATTATGTTATGTTGTGAGTTTATGTAACACGAGAAGGGCTACATTAACAAAATATCAATTTTGTATTGTTGTTAGCGGTTTTAATGCATAACTCTGATTAGTAGCTAAGTGAAATTGTTAACATGTAGTAAGATGCACGATGTACGTCTTAGAGGTTTCCATCAACTTAGCGAATAAGAGGGAGGCCAATAATGAAATTGATTTGAAGTGGAAAGATAATCATAAGTCACAAGTTACATAGACAACATGGGACATTGTGCCAATGAACCTTGTCAACAATGCCTAAAGAGTCTAACTCTAAAATTATTGAGAGCAAAGAATACATCAACATTGCATGAGAAATAATGATGACTTACGAGTTACCAAGAAGTCAACTTTAATATGAGGTTAATGAATTTTAAACTCCTCGTAATATATATATATATATATATATATATATATATATCAGAATTATGGATTAAAATCGCTAACAACAATACAAAATTGATATTTTGTTAATGTCATATTTCTCAGTGTTAAAGAAACTCACAACATAACATAATAATAATAATAATCTAATTTTAAATTCACAATCAAAGAAGACAATCCAAGTTATTTATTTATTTAAAAAATTCATTATTTTTTAAATAAATAACTTACTTATCGTTACTTTTACTTATTAGTCCATGTCGTAGGCATAGAGGGACTATAGCGATCGATAAATCGTTGACTTGGTATTAGATTGTGCGTTGACCAGAAATATTTCCATATTCTCTATTGTTGGAACAAGGGAAGTGAAGACATCGATTTTAATATAATAAAAAGTATCATGTTTGTCAAGATCTGATTGGACAAAGGATTGGAGGTCTTATTGCAGCCTTCGCTATTCTCAATGTTAAATATCTTGACCTGTCCAAAGTATTTGGTAGTATATGGTCTTTTTGAATTATATATTTTATTATGCATTGGTCGACGGTGGATTAATGCTAGCATTAGTTCGAATGTCTCCCTTAGCATTTTCTGCTAGGTAGAATACATTCTCTACCATATTACTATGTTTGATTTTTGTTTGATTGTTGCATGCTTCGAGAGAACAGGCTTGCCACGCTGCATATTTTCTTAAATGATTGCACAGGTATACGCCCTTCAACGGTCCTGACAGTCTTAAATGTTTACCTAACAGCTCTGGCAGTGTTAAATGATTATTGTACAGATGGGTTGCAATACAGTTTCGTTCATGGTCGGCATCGGTGCTCGAGTGTTCGATCCTTGTTCAGTGCTTCGTTCCATGGTTCTAGTTTGATTCAACTTTGCAAAGTTGAGGTCCTGCAATTGCAGTTCGAGCTCTTCATGGTTGTTCATTGGTTTGTTGTTTTTCAACTTTGCAAGTTGTTGGACCTGTTGTTGCGGTTTGCAGTTTTTGGGGCTGAGCTCTTGTCGTCCTTTGTTGACGAGTAAGTTTCCCTGTTTTTGTTGTTTTTCAATGGTGGCAGTCACACCATCTTTGTTTGTTCTCTTAGTTTATGTTCCTGGAAAGCATGTGTCTTGCAATGCAGAGAGCTTTACGAAAAGTAGTTGGGAGCCATCAGAAGAGGGAACCATCGGGCGGGGTTTGTACACAGGGTATGCTTTCATTCTGTGGGTGGGAACACTGCGTCTACCTATTCAATTTGTGCTGAGTAAAGTTATTGTTTTATTTATTTCTTTGTTTTCTTGTCATCTGTTGTGGGGACTAGGGGGGATTGAAGTTGAGAAGAAGAAGGTTCAAAGATACATACGGGAATTGGTGCCCTGCTTTGTTTTTTTTCTAATTTGCTACCTTTTATTTTTTTCTCCTTCTTTTCTCTGTTTTCATAGAAAGTGAAACTATGTAGAAAATAGATTCAAAGTGACAGTTGAAGAGATGAACGAGGTAATAGATGTTGAGTCGTACGAAATAGCTGCACAGTCCATTGTACATGACAACATTGACATGGTTTTGCATAGCAATGCACTTATTAGATTGGATGCATTCTCATTACTGTTGGGGATTGCCTTTTTGATACATTCTAGGTTCTATTGCATTTGCGTTATTCATCGATCGAGCTGTGTAATGGATTGATAGATTATTTCTTGACCTGTTTTAAAAATGGCGATGTCGAGGCTTTGCAGTCCTATGAATACGAACTGGAATCTGATTTTCTTCGGCAGTTGCATGGAGTACAAGATGTCACTACCTATTTTTCAAAAATGTGGTTGCCTGCATCTCCAGTTCTGCCTCCGCATGAGAGGGGACTTTAGGGAGATACATTTTGTATACGATGGTTGTATAACTCGTTGAATATATCAGTTGCCATTTGGTCATTGACAAGAAAAACAAGATATCTACTATTCAATAAAACTGCATCTGACAATCCATATTGCATCTTGTTCCATGATGTCATTGCCCTCAGTGGCCATTATGAACCACTGGTGTACAGAAAAAATCCCATATGCAATATAGAAGGTCCTCATATCTACTTGTTCGTTATTTGCAAAGACCTTCAATCGCAATGCAAAGGGATTTTGCATGGCATAGATTTCCATGGCTTACAGCTGGCAACAAACTTTGTGTCTAGCCGTGGAGATAGTATGTTCAATGCAATTTTTTGTTTGGTACCAGCAGAATTCGATGTTCAGTCACTACAACTTTACACTGTACAATCCTTTTGCAATGAAATTATAGGCGGCATCCAACAGGCTTTTAGGTGCTTGCATTAACACCTTTGCCCATATCTTGTAGAAAATATGTCGGCAGTTGGAAGTTGGTAGGAATACCTTGTGAACATGGCGCTTCCATATGAAAAAGGGAGTATGGAGGGTTGCAGATTCTGTTTACAATGGTTATCTTTCATATTCAGGGTTAATATCCAGGTGTGGTTGACCTTGTCAGATTCCACTGTCCATTCATGGGTTATTGATTCAAATTGCGATCGAACAATTGACATCCTTTCGTTGAAAACAAATACAACACATATCCATTATGAACCTTTGCTTGCACATATCGGTAGTTCAGAGTTGACTGTCCATGCCACCCAAACGACATCGAATTTGCATACACGTGGAATGTTTTTTTGTGAAAATGAAAGTCCTCCCAGTTGCAATATGGGTAGACAGGGCTTGAACAAAAAAAATATGCGTAAAATTCATGACAGTTGTGATGAGGCCATAGACAGCTTATACAAAAAACGTAGAGTAAGTTATCACAATTTGAAAAAAATTATTCGTCAAATTCGCCCGACTTATGATAAGGTCATAGAGACCTTGAACAAAAAACGTAAAGTAGTTTCTCATAAACTAGGTGAAAGTGAAATCCATCCTAGTTGCCACCATCTCATCCTGCCCTTGGGCAATAAATGTAGACTAAGTTTCCACAACTTGAAAAAGGTCATGCACGAGAGAAAAAAATGCATTGTTACACTTCCTTTTAGAGAGAAACTCACATATGACAATGTAAAGAAATTTGTTCATGCAGAAAAAAGGATAAACATGTGCAATTGCATATCCCAGAATGGTGATGCAACTGTATGACTTCGTGATCTACAAGCAACACCATGCAGTAGTAGCAATGAAAACCAAGAAACAATTTCTACGAATACTTCCCTGTGAAAGAAAAATGCAAGACATGAATACATGAAACAAATTAAAGACACTCCTTCCATTGCATGTGCAATTTGTGAACAATTGAATTTTTCAAAAAACAATAAGTCTTTCATGCCTGATTTGCAAGTAGAATACCTCTTCTTGACAGCCAAGGATAAACCATTTTCCAGTGCAAAAGTTTGTCTTTCATGCAAACGATCGCTTGAAAATGGAAAACTCCCACAGTTTGCAACCCCTGACCGAATAAGATGTAATACAACACTAGCAGATGTAAGTGCACTTACGGAACTCGAGGAGAGACTTGTGTCTCTGGGAATTACATTTTCCCAAACCAGACCTTGGGGCTATAAACGACCCCAGATGGGCTTAACAGGATCAATTATTAATGTGCCTGTTCAGCTAGATGTTGTGCAAAAAGCGTTGCCACAATATATTAACAATACAATCACAATCGTTGTGGCTCTGAAAAGACGTTTGCGATACAAAAATGCCTATCAGAGAGGCAAAGTGTGTGTGCATGCTGTTATGAAATTATTAAAGGAATTGTGTTCTAGAGCCCTGTACAAAGCAGAGAACATTTGTATAAATGCCAACTAGAATAGTGTTCTCGCAGAAGAACATGGAAACTTTGCAGATACTCTTGAAAATCCTAGTGATTTTGATGCAAGCGATGAATCGGACAATGAAACAGTTGTCAAAACATTGGTGCATGGATTAACTGATTCACAGTGCATTCGTGACTTGTAAGACAAAATTGTCGAAATTGCACCTGTCGAGGGGCAGCGTCCACTTGGAATATTCAAGGATAAATTCGCTGAGGAAATGAACTTTCCAACACTCTTCTATGGAGATCCACGTGGCACTGATATTACAGAACGATTCAGTTATCATAAAATAGTTTGATGGAAGCTGCTACATTTAAGTGGTTGCTTCTCCTGTCACATAACAAATTTGTTTTTCAAGACAATGCGCATAATAATCGATCAAGTTCTATCCTGCATGTGGGTCCGAATAAGAAAAGGCCAGTTGTTCGCGAAGGATGTGAAGTACAAAGTTAACCTAGAAAAAATTTTGAAATCTGATATTGGATACATAGATTTCAAAAACATCTGCACCTCTGTTGACTATTTGCAACAAAACAAAAAAAATAATTTGCAATGATCCGGAAATTAGGCCCACCAACATTTTTCATCACATTTACAAGTGCAGAGCATTGCTGGGATCCATTGGTGGCTGCGGTATATGACTTACATAAGAACAGGAAATGTAAAAAAGAAACCGATACACTGGAAAATAGCGACATTGACTACCTCATAAGAAAAGACCCAGTGACATGTACTCGCTACTATAGACATAGAATAAATGATTTGAGACAATTGATATGCCATGATGAAAAGTTTTTTGGAAAAAATTTCGGACTACTTTTTTGTCACTGAAATCCAAAATAGGGGAAATGAACATGACCACGCACTGTTGTGGATAGAGGATGCACTAGTGTATGGAGCCGATAACAATTCAGAGATTGAACATTTTGTGGATAAAATATAACATGCAACATAGATCATTTGGATCCAGAACTTGCGAAAGTCCATAGACACTACCATACAAGAAGTTGTAGAAAACAAAAAAAAATCACATTGTAGATACAACTTTCCCGTGCCGCCAATGAGAGCTACAAGAATCATAGAGCCAATTAGTGTAGAGGAAAATGTTGTTGTTGAGAAATCTAAATCCTTGTTCACATTTCTAGAAGAATGGGGAATTTGACGAAATGATGAGCTTTGATGCCTTCTTGACACAGGTAAATCTTTCAGAAGATGAGTACATCCAAGCCATACAATGTATGTTTAGGCAACCAACACTTTTCCTTAAACGAAAACTCTCCCATATTTGGAACAACAATTTCTCCAAGAATATGCCAGTTATGTGGAAAGAAAATACAGATGGGCAGTACGTGCTGAATGCATATGTTGCAGCATCATATTGTACCTCGTATATGACGAAGATTGACAAATATATGACAAGTGCATTCAGAAAAATATGCAAAGAACATGAAAGAAGTCATATTGATGCCCTACAAATGATACGCACACTTGGCAATACATTGCTTAATCTTCAACAAATGTCTACTCAGAAAGCAGTTCACATTACACTTTCCTTGCCCCTCACTTGTAGTTCAAGAAAATGTGTCTTCATAAACACATCTCCACTTGAAAAACGCACATTTGTCCTTAAACCACTGGTTTTGCTGCAACAAGAGCCTGACAATTCAGAGGACGTGGTATGTCGCTCTATTATTGATTATTACATCCAGCATCCATCTCCTATTAGGCATCTCTGCTTAGCAGAATTCGTATCGCATTACAAAAAAAATGGTGCACCCATATCAAAAAGAAAAAAACTCTCTGTCATACAATTTGTCAAATACAACAAACATTGTGATTGTGAAAACTATTGTAGAGAAAAATTGTTGTTGTACGTTTCGTTCGATGAAAACAAAGAGACATTAATGCATAACTTTTGTACATGGGAGGTTGTGTATGTTGCATCTGAGACTATGGTGCACATCAATGAAGCCAGATTTACCTACAATGTTAATCCAACATGGGGCGATCTAGAGGTTGCACTTAATGACCTATAAAACCCTGGCGATCATGATGACACATTCAGAGACCCAAAAACAACCAGAACTGCTTCTGAGTGCTATGACTTACAAGGATATTTGCCTCGTCCTCCAGCGGCTAGAAGTGAAAAATGTATCAATCTTGATTTTCAAGTTACAAAACATCCTTTCCTAATTGAAAATAATTAATACCACCGAATAAGACGTATGTTGAATCGTGAACAACAAACAATTGTAAAGGATATTGCTCTTAAAAAACGCTTGAACATGAACAGTCCTATAAATGTGTTCCTTACAAGCAGAGCAGGAACGGGCAAGACATTCACAGCAAAAGCATTGTTCCAAATGCTTATACGAATCTATGATTCAAACAATTCCTCTGATCCTATGAAACCGAAGGGCCTAATAGTTGCATACACGGGAAAAGTTGCATACAATGTTGGTGGAACAATAGTCCACTCTGCATTTTTAATGCCTTTTAACAAGTCATAGTTTCTTCCAATTAGCAAGGAAATGTTGGATACATTATCTAAGCTTTGTGAGGAACTCCAACTTGTCTTTATAGATGAAGCATCTTTGATTGGGATTTGGTTCTTGTATTCCATTGACAGTCGACTAAGAAGCATAAAACATGTGCAAACGAAATACTTTGGAAACATTGACATGATATTCTGTGGGGATTTTTACCAGGCACAACCCATCCAAGATTCTTTGATATTTGAACAACCCACGGTCAACATGGAAACATTCACCCATGAATTTTGGAGAGACAATATTAAATTCTTTGAGTTGCATACTACAATGCACCAAACAGATGAAACATTCATTGCAATCCTGAATAGAATGCGCACCAACGACCAAACACATGATGACTTGACCCATATCAATTTGAGATGCTTACGACCTGCACCAACAGACCCAACATTCCCTTACTTGTTCTACATAAATAAGGATGTTGCAAACCATAACAACCACATGCTCTCCCTAATGCCTGGCGATGATATCATCATCAATTCCATTGACCTGGAAGAAGACAACCATGGAAATGTGCCACGACATGAACATTCAGTCACTTTACCTTTGCAGCTTGTCCTCAAATTAGAAATATTGGTTGAAATATATGCCTGCAACTATGATTCACGGGATGTCTTGGTGAATGGTGCAGATGGAATACTGAAAGGCTATACCAAGACAGAAAAAGTGGATGTCCTTTGGATTAAGTTCCATGAACCACATATAGGCAAGAAACAAGCAAGCAAGTTGTCTTATCTATATAATTCAAATATTGGAAGCGATTGGACACCTATTTTGCGAATATCGAAGCCAGTATCAACATCAACAAAGACAGGTCAACTGAACATTCGAAAACAATTTCCGATTAAACTTGCATGTGCATGTACAGTCCATAGATCACAAGGACTAACACTTGATAAAGTTGCTTTTCATCCTGCTGGAATTCGGATACATGGACTTGTCTACACAGCATTGTCTCGTGTTAGAAGCATAGAGTCCTTGTATTTACTAAATCCTCTCACAAAAGAAAACTTCAAAGTGAAACATAAAGTTGATATTGAAATGGAACGAATGAGGACCACCGCAAAATGACAACTGCATTATGATTACCAATCCATACAAACAAATTCATATGTATCAATTCTCTCGCTTAACACATGTAGCTTAAATGCACACATGGATGATATACTGAATGACTATGATATAATGCAATCCAATATTCTGTGTTTGCAAGAAACACACATGGCATTATGCACGCAGAACAAACAATTCCCAAATCACAATTGCATATCAAGTTACATTACACATGGGGTCATGATACTGGTGAAAAAACATCTACCAATTTTGGACCATATACATATCGAAGAAAACAATGTTGAGCTGGTGCTTGCAAAAAAAAATTCTCATGAAACAAAAGTTGCAATACTGAATCTGTATGTTTCTCCCCATGCAGCATTCTCCAACATAGTACATGTTATTTCCAATGCATTGACCCATTTCCATCTGAACGGACCCATTGTACTTGTAGGAGACTTCAATATTGATATGCTACAAAATACCGGCAGAACAAAAGAATTGGAAAACTACATGTGCAAATATAGTCTCTGATTTCTTATGAACAACACAGTCCATATGCAAAATGCACTAATTGACCATGTCTGGTCCAATGTGCCCATTCCTCAATACAATATGTTTGTCTTAGACACATATTGGTCTGATCATGATACAATTGGTATTGCACTTGAATTATGACATATACATCAAAGTTATGGCAAACTCATATTTGTATGTTTCAAAGCATATTTGTATCTTTAGTTTGTACACACATTGCTCTAGATGGTGTTCTACTCGAATTATAAAATTTGCATTATGTAGGAAAAAAAAAAGGTACATCCTCCCAAAAACTATTTCTGACTCTATTCAACATATTCTATTTTTTTTTTGTATATGTACATAGTAGTTGCCTTTTTCTTAACATCTAAACTTATGTTCATATCCGTTTTTCTTTGTACTTTTGTTCATAGAAATAGATAGGAAAAGCAGAGGACGCAAAGAACTCCTACTCACACATGTAGACCAAACCATGCAAAGCTGCACCCTTTTCCTGCCCGTGTTCCACAGTAAACAGTTTTTCGTTTACTTTCTCTATGTTTGTCAAACTTATTTGCAGCAGTGTTTTTTTTTGTTTTTCACGTAGAGGCAACTACCCTGCACATCTGCCATCCAACAGATGCAATGTTGGGCCGGCCACCCCGCAAGTCCACTTGTGAATTTCTATATCGCCCAACCATAATGGTTATTCGCAGGACAGGAAACATTAGAGGCATATTGTGCAGCTCGCAAGTGCGCGATCCAAATAATGGCATCTAAAATCTCAGCCACCCCGCAAGTCTGCTTGTCAAACTGTATATCACGGAACTGTATGTGTTATTTTTAGAACACGGAACAATAGAAGGCTTTTTTTACCCCTCCCACCCGAGAACCCGCAAGTATGGAATGCGATATGGGTACATGGTGTATAAAATCTGGTGTCGATACTTAATAAAGGTACATATCTAATTTTTCTTCGTTTCTACACACACCAGTCTGGTAACCACAGAGTTGGTGTTGCACATGAATTATGAAATATGCACTGGGAATCAGACGGAGCCAAGTCTGCGATCCAAATAAGTGGCTAAGTATGGAATAAGGGATCTGTGCATATTTGATATGTATTGCTCGTTTCTGGGATCCCACCAGCCTTGGAGTAGAATGTTGAGCCGACAAAAACGCAAACCCACTTGTCAAATTATTGTCATAAGCTATTTGTAAGTAACCTAGCAATAGAGCCTCGTTTTTTACCCCACCAGCCCGAGAACCTGCGATCCATAAATTGTCAATGGTCTATAAAATATAAGCCAACCCGCCAGTCCCCTTGTCTATTTGTATATCGCAGAACTGTTTGTGTTATTTGTAGAACACCAAACAATAGAGGCATTTTTTTGAGCCCGCCCGTCCGAGAACCCACCATCCCGAAAGTGGCAAAGTATGGAATGACATATGTACATTGCTTCGCTGAGCAATTCCGACTCGTGCAGCCTCGGCATTGTAAACTCATTAGTTTCATTATGCACTTTCACACTTGGCCATTCCTTCCTTTCTTGCTCTTCCTCATGCCCATCAGCTTCGCATATCTGCATAATAAGAAATAGTGTTTATATATATATATGTCTTCTTTCTAAATATTTAATGCTAACATGTCATCGTGCAGACACCGTCTAAGCTGTCATTGATGCGCGCAAGGCTCGAGAAGTTTTTCCATCAATGCAATTTATGCGAAGGCTTTTCTTATCCCTTCCCAGTCTTAATTTCTAACGCCATGGAATGTCATTCGCACGCCGCCAGCTTGCTTCCTTCCGGAAACCTCCAATCTCTTCCAAGTCTTAATTTGAAATACCATGGAATGTCATTCGCATGCCTCCACCTTGGTTCATTCACGAAACCTTCACTCCTTAAATGTTCTTCGTTGTAACTGCCACCTTCGCACTTCTAAGTATGCAATAATTAAGTTGTACTTCTAATAGGTCATCATACAACACGCATAGATATTGTCATCAATGAGGATATTTTCCATTTGCACGCATGGAAGCAATGTTTCCGGGGGATTATATTGCCCCCTCCAGTTCTTCATTTCAAGCAGCATCTGGAGAAAATCAACATTTCGACAAAGTACTGGCACCAGCTCTACAACAATTTTGTAGAAATATAGTGAACATATTCCTCATGACCTTCACGTGCAGAAGAAGGGAAAAATAATTGTAGGGGAGGTGGAGCAGCCTGAAACTTACAGTGAAAACATGGATCTTGACGCTAATCTGGAAAGCATATTCTGCAACCTTGATCAGCCCGCAGACGGAATTCAGCCTACCTGCTCAATGGACATGGTTGATACCCTAATTTTTTACGAAGATGAATCCTTCGTATTCCAGAATGTTGTTTTTGAATCCGAATCAAAAAAATTAATCATTGAAAAGAAATATGTAAATAATAACCAAAGAATACATCGTTCAAAACTTGACCTTGCCAATATGCAGGCGTCCAAAATCTCTCAACTTCACATGACAACCGTAGATGCTCTTCATGGTTCCGCTGGACTCATTGAAGCCGAAAATGCCATACTAAAGAACCACATTAAGGAATTAGAGGAAGCTTTGTTTCCTATTCCATTGCTTCACGGTTCTTTGTGAATAGAAATGCATGCTACTACGTGCACTCCTGCAAAAAATATAAAAGGATCGTCTAGCTTCCTCGCATCCTGTAGAGGATATGTCGAGAAAAATATCAACAAAAGAATGGAACTGATTACGAAGGCCTGGGAAACATCACAGAATATGGATTCCCTGGGGAGCAGGGCACATAACTTGCTCCTACTTTTCAAGATGGATTTAAAAAATGAAGAAAATTTATATGTGCACACGGTCATCCCTTTTGCCTTTCATGTCAACAACATGGCAAAGACCAAAAGAAGACAACATGATCTCCCTTCCAATAAACGGCTCACTCAAATAGAAGCATGATGGAAAGAGAAAGTGAAAAATTTGTATGTCATCGTCCAGTCATGTGAGAAAGCAATATCAAAGAAAGAAACATTATTGACAAAGCTCACCAAAATAGACTTAGAAGGAAACACAAATGACTTTCAGGACCCCAACTTAATCATCAACTTGCTGGCGTCAACCAAGCACGCTTTCGATAAACAAGTTGATAATTTGAAAGCCTTGTCTTTAGAAAATTTTTACAGCATTATTGAATATCATGAACAAGAGGTGCACAACTGGCTAGTCCGATATTCGGTACAGAATGCAGACATCGATGAAACTCTATGCAAACTTTCAATTGATCTAAGCAAATTAGAAAATGAAGTTTTCAATATTCAAATCTGCAATGACATCAACTTCGCCCCTTTGAGAAACTGTATTGAAGAGAACTTGAAGTGGGTCATTGCCCAAATCCAACAGGGAAATGCATAGTTCTTTCTTTGTCAATTCAGTTATTCCAACGTCTCTGAGTAGAAATCTATAGCCAAAAAATGATCTTACCATTTCTACTTTTAAGGTATTACATTCTACTGTGTCCAACTCCTTTCCACAATCCTATTTCTTGTACATATTTTTGTTATGGTCCGCAGGAGCCCCAATCCCAGTCTATTTGACAAACGCATTTACATTTCCAGGGATATGTAACAAACTATTAATTTTTTCATATACTCCAAATAAAACTATTCTTTTGTCTGCTTATATATTTACGTGTCTCTAGATTTTTATCTTCAGCCATGCTGAATGTGAAGACATTCTGTTTAATTTATCTCAATTCTCTTTTTGTCCTATGCATCTTTTCTCCGGCCTAGTTATTTTCAAAATAAAGTATGAAATAAATCACTGACTCAAATTTGAGATATCATCTTTCATATATATGTGTGTGTGTGTGTTTCTTTAAATTTCTAGGAATATCTAATAGGTTTCATTATTTTTTATATAAATGTCATGAAATTGTGTTCGCTACTTTTTTTGTACTCAAATGTCTAGACAATATGTCATTTGTTGGATCTTTACCACCTGTGCTTCATACTTTTGCCACAAAAGCCCTTAAAATTTAAATAGTTTGCAAATCCTCTTCTCAATTTGTATATCGTCGAACTGTGGGTGGTATTTAAAAAATTGCATATTTGGTATGTGTAATTTATGCTCTCCAGGAACCTATAATTTGATACATTTCAATTTCGTGTATCCACTAGCCCCTGTTTTAAAGAAAACTAATTTGGGAATGCTATTTATTTGGTCATTTTGTCCACCACCCTTTGTAACAGACGTTGGCAGTAGGACATGGAACAACATAAGTTCCATTTTTAGGTCCCCAACCCAAGAACCCGCGATCCAAAAACTGGACAAGTTTCGATTCAGGGTTCCCTCCATGCTCTGATTCGGGAATGCTAGTTTTTTTCCTGCTTTTATGTGTTCGTAAAATTTCATAGAGAGTATGTACACAGAGTTACGTATTTGCTATGTATAGTTTATGGTCTCCACGAACCTATAATTTCATAAATTTCAGTTTCTTGTGTCGATGAGTGCCTGTTTTAAAGAAAACTAATTCGTGAATGCTATCTATTTGGTCCTTTTGTTGACTGTCCTGTATGCCTATGTAAAGAAAACTGATTCGCGAATGCTAAATTTTTTTAACACAAGTCCCTTAAAATTCAAATAGTCTGCAACTCCAATCGTCAATTTGTATATCGCTGAACTGTTGGTGCTATTTGTAGGACACGRACCTGCAATCCAAAAATTGGTCAACTCAAGAACCCGCTCTTTTAAAGCAACTAATTCATGAATGTTTTTTTTTTATGCTTATGTTAACCAGCCTATGTAATAGACATCAGTGCTATGTTTTTTTCCTTTCTTTGTCCACTAGCATATGTAAAAAGCAAAACTAATTCGGAAATGCTCAACTTGTTTTAACTAATTATAAACGATTTTATTGATATTAAAATAAGTTATTGAGTTTATTATTTCAATTTGCTTATTCGACACGAGCCTCTCCAAATTCAAATACTACGCAAGTCTGATTGTCAATATGTATATCGCGAAACTCTACCTGCTATTTGTAGCACAAGGAACAACAAAAGCCCACATTTAAGGTCCACAACCCGATAACCCGCCTAATTCCGCAACGCAATTTTTTTCATGCTTATGTTCACCAGCCTATGTAACAGACGTCAGTACTATTTTTTTTTTCTTTTTTTGACCACCAACATATGTAAAAAGGAAAACTAATTTCGGGAATGCTAAAATTACTTTATTTAATTATAAATTATTTTATCGATACAAAAATAAGTTATTCAGTTTATTATTTCAATTTGCTTATTCGACACGAGCGACTTCAACTTCAGGTAATCCGCAAGTCTGACTGTCAATATGTATATCGCGAAACTCTAGGTGCTATTTGTAGACCACGAAACAACCGATGCCCAATTTGCAGCCCGCCAGTCTGACAACCCACGATCCATAAATTTCAAATAGTCCGCAAAACAGCTTCTCAATTTGTATATCACGGAACTCTCGATGCTATTTGAAGGCAACGGAACAACACAAACACAATTTTCAACCCACAACCCTGACAACCCGGGATGAAGATTCCATGCATGCTTTATATATCTACTTCATCAAATCACATATTTTATTTTTGTAGGCCACGGAACAACAGAAGCCCGTTTTTTAGCTCGCCAGCCTGAGAACCCGCGATCCAAAAATTCAATTAGTCCGCAAAACTGGTTGTCAATTTGTATATCGCAGAGGTCTAGATGCTATTTGTAGACCATGAAACAATAGGTCCCCATTGTTTCATACTTATGTTCACCACCCTATGTAACAGACGTCAGTACTATTGTTTTTTCTTTTTTTTCCGCCAGCATATGTAAAAAGGAAAACTTATTCGGGTAACAATAGAAGCCCAATTTTCAGCATGGCAGCCCCAGAACCCACGATCCAAAAATTCAAATAATCTGCAGGATTGCTTGTCAATTTGTATATCGCGTAACTGTTTGTGCTATTTGTAGACCATGAAACAACAGAAGCCCAATTTTCAGTCCAGCACCCCAACAACCCGAAAATCCATGTCAATTATGCACCAAACACTTCTCCAGGAACCTAGGTAATAGATGTTACTACTAATTTGTTTGTGTTTTTTGTCCACGACCGTATGTAAAACATATGTTAAGAATACTATTTTGTATACGACGCCCTTAAAATTTTAATAGTCCACAAATCTGGTTGTCACTTTGTATATCGCGGAACTATTTTTTTCACTTTTTGCCCACATACCCATGTACTTCAACTCCCTGCCCACGTGTCTCCTAACTTTAACTTCAGCTTGCTCGAGGCAGCACGCAATTACTCTAAGTGTGCCCTGCTCTACCTTCACATCCTTTCAACGGAACTCGTTGGGCCTTTACTCTGCGCGTGGGGCCATTTATGGAAACTCACCAGCTCCCCGGCCTATTTCAATTGCTCCACCGGCTTCAGAAGGCTCATTCTTTCCTGGTTTTTCTTCTCAAAGCTCCGCCTCCTGCCCAACCTTTCCCTGCTCTGCTTGTGTCCTCTCCTTCTCTATTGCTGGCACATTTTCGCTCTCCCACTGTCCCGAATATGCCCCGGCTACGAGGGAAGTCGAAACGCAGGTCGGCCTGCCAGCCAAACCGGCCCCACCTGGTCATCCGTCCCCGGCCTACTCCCTCACTGCAATCCTCCTCCTCTTCATCCACCTCCTCCTCATCCCTGGCACAGTCCACTCAAATTCCCGCTTCTCTCCCACCCCTTCCTACGTCTCTTGCCCTGGTGCAAAGACTAGTGTTTGACTTGTGTTGGAACATGGACGACCTCTGGTTTTTCCTAGAGGCCCTAGACAACAAAGCCTATCAACTTCTGCAATTGCTCTCTGCATTACAAGATGTTGATCACCTCCCACCAGAGGCAGGCCAAGCAGCAACAGCCCAACCAGCAGCAACCTCCACACTAGTGTTGGCACTGGAATAGAAGAAAGAGTAGGTGCCATCACAAACAGATGACACCATGCAACTGAACCAGACACCAATCCATGAGGAGCCTCCTCCTCCTGGCGACACGAAATTTGTCGCCTTCTGCATGGCCCCGTCGCGACACTACAGCCCATATCGGTGATATGTCTATTGTTTTCCTCTCTTATTTTGTCATCTGCATGTTGACCTTTCATGCATTTGTCCATGGTTACTATAGTTATGTTGTCTACACTTTCCACAGTTGTAACGACCACCCTTACGGTCCACAGTTTTGAACTCTTTTTGCATTAGTAACAATCTACACTTCAGATATGAAGCGGTTCGGCTGGCTGAGCTGGTTTCCCCCCAGGGCAGCTCAGTTCATACAATGTTATAATATTCTCTAAATTGTTGTCTCATGTATATGACGGAATCGTTAAATGTATATCATGGAAATGTTTGGTGCAAAAAGTATATCATTGAACACCCTCGACATCAAAATCTTCATACAATGTTATAATATTCTATAAATTACTCAGTCTCATGTATATGACGGAATTGTTCGTTGCAAACTGTATATGACATAACTGTTCAATAAAATGAACCCACGACTTTGCCTACACGCCACTCTGTAATTGTTGGGTTGCATTGGTTATGTACCAAACATTAATATTTTTTTATAAATTTCAAATAAAACTAATTCAGGAATACCACGTGTACTGCAACTTGCTACCCACGTGTTTACTCCGCGTCCAGCCTGACAAGAACTACGCTACCATGCAGCACTTGTTTTATTTATCTTTGTTACTATATGAGAATTCAACCTCGTACAAACGTTTCAAATTTTGTAACGGGTTTATCGACTTTTACACCATATAAATATCTAAAAAATTGTGCAAAACGTTTCGAGTGTACCTTTCCAACTTGAGCGATTGTTGTTAAAAGTCCAATTTGAATTATTGTGGTAAAATGTCAGCGAACTCTCCTTTACTTATCCCTTTGTTGTAAATCCATTTCCGTGAGTATTGTGGCAAAGTTCTACGAATCATACATATCTATAAATGTGATCAGAACAAAAATCAAAATCATATAATTTAATAATGGTTTTTAATACTATAAATAAGTTCATCAAAATCATACAATTTAATATTAAATTGTTTTTAATATCATAAACAAAAACAAAAATCAAAATCATATGATTTAATAATTATTTTTAATATTATAAATAAGTTCATTTAATAATTAGTTTTAATATTATAAATAAGTTTATCAAAATCATATGATTTATTAATTGTTTTTAATACTATAAATAATTTCGTCAAAATGATATGATTTACTAATTATTTTTAATACTATAAATAACTTCATCAAAACCATATGATTTAATAATTGTTTTTAATATTATAAATAATTTTGATTGGAAAATTATCCAAATACTTTTTCAAAATTGTTTAAATGAACTACCCTATGACGGATTTTATCTATTTTAAACCCTGAACCTTCTAGCAAATTGAAATAACCAACTAAATTAAAATTACACTATAAATATTTAAAAAAAAAATTATATTATATTTAATTTTATATAATAAATAAATATAAATATAAAATTATTTATATTTATATAAATAAATATAAATAATTTTACATTTAATTATTAAAACAATATTTTTTAAAAGAAACTGAAGATATTTTTATATATAAAAGGAGTTGTACTATGGAAAAACAATATTCAAAATGGTTAAAAAAATGGCTCAAATATGTTTAAGTTTTTTGTTACTATCTTAATATAAAAAAGATTAGCATCTTCCTTATATATTTGAGAAAACATGTTGTTGTATACTTTAACATATTGATCGAGTAAAAAGATACATTTGAAACACATAATTTAAACGATCGACTCATTTTCGAATGTCTCCTGGAGTTCTTCTTGACTATGAACATTTTTTTCAATTTCCATTGGTATCATTTCTCAATCTCCCAGTGTCTCTTCAATATTCTCTTATCAGGGTTCTCTTGCCAGTTGATTGTTTGAACATGAAGTGGATTGTTGTGGCATTACCATGGCTCTTAGATGTTGAAATTCTTGCTCCAAAGTGACCACGCGTTGAAGGAGTGCCACCACGGTCTGATCAAGGTTGTTGGTTCTCTTTCTTTCTTGTTCCAAAGTTTCAATACGTTGCAAAAGTTCCCTAATTATTTTTTCAATTCCACTTACCTTTCTTACAACCTGGTTGAACTTCATTCTACTTCCTTCGGCCATATCTCTGTGCCTATGCAGGATGCATTTAATGTCGCTCCAAGAGGGATCCATGATGAGAAGGGGAATCTATGAATTTTCTAATATACACCGACTGATATCCCTGAAATTGAGCCCCAATGAGGGCAAGAGAAATACCACAACCTACGAGGAAGGAACCCTAAAGGGGCCTTGCAAACTAAAATAGTCTTAATCTTGAAAGAACATCTACACCATAGAAATCTCAGGTCGATTGAAACTTCCTTCCCTAATCCCAAAGGATGCATAAGATTGTAGAGGGCGCTGCAAGATAATTGTGGAGTAGAATTAAACTCCAACAACTCAATTTAAAATGACCCAAAAATCAGAGGGGACGAGAAAGCCCAAATTTCAAGGGAACAAGAGAGGGCCCAAATGACATAGATCTTGAAGGATTTTATACTAGCCCACAACTGGTCGATTAGGAGGAAATGACCATGAGAGAGCCCAATGGAATCAGAGGAGTGAAAATTGAAAGGAAGCCCATAAATCCCACGGACATTGCAAAATAAAGTACCCAACCTCTTCATGAATGCAAAGTAAACCCCACATACAAAATGAACCCCAGATAGAGAGAACAAAGAGCTATCCCCAAATTCAAAAGAAAAAAACATGAACAAACTCAAGGGTTGACATAACGGTAAATGAAAACGCTTGAAAAGGAGATTATGGACCCTAATGACCGTGAGAGTGGCCAAGAACGAGTACGAAGGGCCACCAGTCTAAAGCTGGTCAGAGAAACTATCACTACGAATACACCTAGAGAGAAATGAAAAACCCATCTCATCCAAGTCTGGAAGAGCTAACCCACACACACAAAAATGAATGTTGAACTTGATACTATGTCCTTTGATATGTGCGAGGTCCAATGCATTTAATACGACAGACCACCAATCTTGCATGATATTGATAACCCACTTCATGTTAGAAAAACAGGACCGCGGAGCAATAAAATAAAACAAATGCAGAAACAAAAAACACAGAAGACACACAATACAAGAGAGACACAGATTTACATGGTTCACCCAGTGTGGGCTACGTCCACCAGAGAAATTGCCAGGTCCTTCCGTTATTATTATCCAGCAAATGAAGAGATACAACCTACAGCAAAACCCGTTGTAACTTCCTCTTCTTTCTCTCATAGTCTCCTCTCTCAGAATACAATATTCACCCTCGTACATAGCCGCAATACATTTCCCTCATAAAAGAGGGTTGCCTTCTAGGGAAAAAACCCTAACATAATCTCTACCGTTAGCTGCGACCTTATAATGAACGGTCCAGATTTACAATGAAATTACAATATACTTTTATAAGGCAATTTTTGCTTCGGGGGCTTCGCCCCCGAACCCCCGCTGGGGGCCCGCTTGCCCCCAGACCCCCCAGCTGGGGGGATAGGCCCCCCGGACCCCGCAGAGGGGGTACCCCCCTCTGCACTCCCCCGCGTGGAAGAGTGTACATACTTCTGGGGTGTAAATACTTCATGGGGTATAAACACGGCTGAAAGCAAGGACCTCTGCATCAGGAAGATAATCAGGCTCCACAACCAACACTTCATGTATAATTAGGGGATCAGGGGAGAATCTTAGTGCTTTCATTGACAATGAGTTCCCCTATACCTAGGCTAGACCCTTCTTTATCCTTTTGATCTACTTCAGAATTTAGGCATCTTTTTATGTGATAAAGAGAGTATTCATCAAGATTTTTTAAGAGGGCTAGGGACCTTGACATTATGCCAAAGTAAAAATTACCTCCCACAATGTCCTTTTGGACAATCGCCTTGATTATCATCATGAAATCTCCACATATTGTTAGCCTTCAAATCCCAATTGACTGAGCTAGACCAATACCTTTGAAGAGAGCAAATTCCTCCACCTCAATATTTGTCATAGGTCTTAGAACCCAAACATAGCTAATTAAAATATGTCCTCCGAAATTACAAATTCTCCCCCCACCTACTATTCCTTAATTACTAAAACAAATTATAAAAATATTAATTAATAACAAAATATATACTTTGTTTATACATTTCTTTCATTACATTTTGATTTGAAAATGTAAACATTTAACTTTGATGTTAAAAATTATCTAATATTTTTAAAATAAACATTACATTTCACATGCTCCAATAATCATGACACCTAGTTATTTAATGAGATTTAATACTTTTTCACAAACCATATATTAAAATGTTTAAATATATAATACTTTTGATTTTTGTGGTTTAAAATTTTTTTAAAATTTCTAAAACCAATAATATCACACCTAGTTATTTAATGAGATTTAGTACTTTTTCACAAACCATATATTATTAAAATGTTTAAATAATTATAATAATTTTGATTTTTATAGTTTATGAAATTTTAACAAATCGGATTTTTTTATTAAATTAAATACAATAACTTTAACTTTTCTTATAATTATTTAACTTTTCCTAAATTAACTATATTAAAGAAATATTTACTTTAAATTTTTTTATAATTAACTTAAAAAATATTATTTTCATTACTCAATCAAACCTTAATAACACTTTTTTTTAATTAAAACAAATATTACATTAAAAATTCCAATTTAGAATATCATTTTTATATCCAATTAAATATTTGTATTTAAGTACAACTATTTGTCCAATTGAATAATAAAAGTTGCACTTCTCAAGATGTTGTGATAGTGTTTTGAATCCACTTGAAGAAATTTATTGTATTATTTTTATATCCAATTAATATTCTTATATAAAGACAACTATTTGTCCAATTGAATAACAAAGGTTGCACTTCTCAATGTTGTGATAATGTTTTGAATCCAATTAAATACTCTCTTATATAAAGAAAACTATTTGTCCAATTGAATATCAAAGGTTGCACTTCTCAAGACGTTGTGATAATATTTTGAATCCACTTGAAAAAATTATATCCAATTAAATATTATTATTTAAAGACAACTATTTGTCCAATTGAATAATAAAGGTTGCACTTTCAAGATGTTGTGATAGTGTTTTGAATCCACTTGAAGTGCACCAGAATGATCTCTAATGACATATGTTCCTTGCTGGCTGTGAATGCAAGAGTGGAGTTGGTACGCATATTATTTTTTTGAACTTATAATTTATAACATCAATTAAGTTGATTTAGGCATTATAAATTAGTAGGGATTTACAAGAAAATGCAATTTATGAAGAGAATGATAATCTAAGTTAATATTATATTGTTTTATTTATAAAATCATTACTTTAAATTAATTAATTATTTGTATAATTTTTATGTTACAAATTCTTTTATTAGAGGGAGATTGCTATTAACATTTGCAGGTATGGTTCTATACTGAGATTTGGAAATGCATTCAAAGAATTATCATATGTCTGCAATGGGTTGAAGTTCTTAAAGCATAGGCATGTTTAAGTTCAAGAAAAACTACCTGAAACACATTGCTCAATAAAACATAATAAATTATGCTACTACTATTGTAGATTGAGTTCTTCAATGACATTTTATGGCTTCATAGATGCCTTCGAGAGTTCATGCTATCAACTCTTAAACCAATCTGTAAAAGACTATTACTAAACAACTCAGTGGTATTAATCTTCACAATCTCTTCACTCCCAGTCTACAATATGTCCTTTCATGCTTGGCAAGGACTAGTCATTGTGCGACTTATCTACCTTGCTAATAAATGCATATCTTCTAGCATGCGTGAGCCCTAGTAAAGTTCACATTCAAATCATTTATTATATATCATGGTTCCGTAGAAGATTTATCACTTAATGAAGGTAGGTGGACATTAATGCTATAAGAAGGAGTGATTTTTGGAATGCATTCCATCATTTGAAGTCTTGACTCACCTCTTACCTTGTGTGCTATAACATTCAAATTGACAGTGTAAAGGTGGGCACCCAAAGCTCAACCACAAAATTTACAAAAGCCAAATCTAGTAACATAGTCTTCAATTCCAAGTAAATCTTATGCTCCTATTCGAAATCCTTGTCGATTTCATAACTAGCATACTTTCCCAATTCAAATTTAAGAAATCCTTGTCGATTTCATAACTAGCATACTTTTCCAATTCAAATTTTAGAATGATTTCCTAGTATAGTTTTCTAGTACCATATGTATGAAATCATTTTTGTTGTTTCAAAGACTATCACTAATTATGCATGCTCCAAAGAGTTGTAGAAAGTAGAGTGAGTGTCACAAGTTCCAAGTCTTAGGTTAAGCCCCCTTGCTTATTTAAGTTTCCTAGCAAACTTCATAGTTTAGCATTTTCTTAATCCAAATTTGAGTAGGAATTCCTTGTACTTATCACAAGCCTTGAATTCAAAATAACCTTCTGTTACTTCAAGTACCACCTATGAGACTTTGTGTCCCAAGTCCACGAGATGTCGAGACATTCAAAGATTTGACATGCTTTCCTCAAGGTCGGGGATTCAAATTTCTCCATGGTACTTTTGAGCCTATGCTTTAGTATAGAACACATATTTTACACTTAATTCGGGATTTAAGGACATGTATTTGAAACTAATGGTTAACTATACCTTTATTTTAACCAAGCATAACCATGTTTTTCAATGGATGTGGTTTTTAGTAATAGAAGTAGCATGGATCCTAAGAAGGGGAAGAGAGGACAAATCAAAGGAGAACTAGTCCCTGCAACTTTGAAGCCATCGTTAAAAGCCACCATCGTATTCAAAGACACAATGCTTAATGTGGAGTTACTAGCAGATAGGAAATTCAAGTAGTTGTTCAAGATACACCGACAAGTGCCTCCTCCCTTGGAAGTATGTGATGAATCTAGGAGTGCCAAATAGTTTGATGAAGCTGTAATAAACTACATGGTTTAAAGATCATATCTACACAATGGTGTATCTTGAAGAAAGTTGTTCTCATGTTTAGGTGTGATACAATAGCTAGTCAAAAAATCCAATCTTAAAGATAGGAAGATTTATTCAAATACCAAAAAATGTATTTCTTCATCCACACCCAACATCATCACTACAACCTATAAGTTATTGAATACTCAAATACAACTATCTTGTGAAAGGATAGGGAAATTTGTTAATTAGTATGACCAAATTGAAATCACATAGGGTTGGTGATTTGGTCGCACAAAATTTTGAAAGACACCAAGTGGGGTTTGCCTAACCATCCATTTGAGAACCCTACTATGATGGATATGGTAATTCTAATGAGCAATTTATATGGAGAGATAGATGCTATGCATCTAAGAAAATCTTATCTTCCCCTAGTGCATTAGATACTTTACCAAGGATCATTTTTTAATTGGGAAGACATAATCTCAAGTATTTTGGCTTCAACGATTTGCAGGGTCAATGAAACTCAAAGTGACCAAGTGCTAGAATTCTACATAGCTTGTTATTTGATGGACATTGTTTGTACACCCAACTCCTTCCTCGAAATGGGATGATCTTGGAATCCTTCCAAACCTCACGTTCAAGTATACTGAGGATTTGTGGAATAATGAGTATGCAATGACTTATCAATCCATATGTGACAAAACGTTGTTTGTGGTGTATGAGGTTATACTTGGGAGGCCTTGCTTGAGGTTTTCAAAAAATGATATAAGATTTATTAGCTTAATGGTGAGGCACTCAAAGAGTTATATAGCTTATCGATGATTGATATGCATGGTTTAATATACCCACCAAATTTTTTTGTCATATTTCACCTCCATGAAAATAAGTCAATATTTCATCAATAATTGTTATTGCATAAAATATTATTGGAGGTGTTGGAGATGTGCTAGAAGGGAATACATGGGGTCCATATCAACATGGGTAAAATTACATTACTTTTAAGAGTGGACTTCCAACACTAAATCTTGCTTACTTTAAAACTTATCTCACCTCCATGAAAAAATAGTCCCACAATAAAATTTTGGGGTTAATGATAATGGAAGGAGTTGGACTAATTTAATATACTAGAGATTGAACCCTGTGTAGATTATCATAAAGCAATATCCCAATACCTCTGTTGTTTATGTACACCTTGTATTTAAGATAAAAATAATAATATAGTGTATAGGATGAAAGTGAGATATGACAACAATAGTGCCTATATGCCAGTGTAATTAAGAATAACTCAAAGAGATCTTTACAAGAGAGACTTTTTTAGGTTCATTTTTGCACATTAAATAAATTTCGATGACAATGCCCTACGTTATACAACATTAATAAACTTTAAGAAGGCTAAAATTTTAGAAAAGCGTTCATTTTTTTTCTCATTTGTTACATGTATATGTACATATGCAATATGATCAATAGTCTTTATATGTTTGACACTTGACTTCCTCCTACATCAAACTTCTAAGAGATACTTCTTCTATAATATCATATTGAGAATCCTATTTTGGACATATGTTGTAGTTGTGATATGCTTTGCCTTAAATGAGTTTGGGAATATTTTGATGTCAAGAATACATATTATACTTTTGACTTTTGGACGTATGTTATAGTTGTGATACCCTTTGCCTAAAATGAGTTTGAGAATATTTTGATGTCAAGAATACATACTATACCTTTGACCTTGATATATTTATACTTTACAAACCAACCAACTAACTTCTTACAGAGGTTATATGTCAAATATTGACACGGAAGCCATGATTTCTAGTATCTTTGGAAAATTTGACAAATTGCTAATAAAATCACATTAACTTCATCTTTCTATTTTTTCATAATCTATTTTTTTTAAACAATACTAATTACATTAACTTTATCTTTCTACCTCTCAATAATTTATTTTTGAAAATATTTTGACAATTATAATCTTACATAATCAAATTGTTCAACCAACCTTTAAATTTTGAAAATTCATTGAAATAATCATCGTAGACATGTTTCCACCTTCATTCCATGAATGTTTTTTACCATTATTTTTTATGCTAATCCCACATAAAAGTACAAATTCCTCCATCTTTTGGGAAATCAAACTTTAAACTCTAATAACATTTTTAAAAAATAATACATTTAAATATAACTTCTTCTTTTTTAAATTAAACTTTAAACTCTAATAACACCTTTAAAAAAAATACATTTAAACATAACTTTTAAAAAAATAACACATTTAAATATAACTTTTTCAAATAAAATAAAAATTAAACTATCACAACATTCAGAACATGAAGACATAAAAAAATTACAAAATATCTATTGGAAAATATAACTTTCCACAACTTATTTTTAACTTATTATATTAAAAGGGGAAAAAGGGCTTGCCCTCCCCCGTGTCAAATTAAGGAAAAGAAAATGAAATTAATTTATTTTTTTACAAAAACACCCTCTTTATCATGTTCATTTGTCATTGTATGAGGAGAGAACTTTGGCTCTACAACTCTCGTTCAAGTAGCAAGGTTTATAAGGAACATGCCATACAACTTCTAATAAACTACATGGACACATATCCCATATCCATTTCCTTTTTAATTGTTGGTTTTGGTTGTTTAGATATGTGTTTTTCTCTAGTGTGATGGATTTTGGAAAGGATAGATTGCATGCCATTGAAATTGTTGGTTAGGAGTGTTTGGGAGTTTTGAATTACATAGGTTTTGTTGGTTCATTGGTTGTATCTAAGTGTTTTGTTTTTGGTGCAAATATGCAGGAGGGAGGGGATTCAAACCCCTCTTGGGCACATGGCCTAAGCCCCAGGCCCCTTTTTAAAATCTATGTTTGTTGAGTTTTATGTGTTGTGGCAAGCATGTGTGCAAATTTGAGGGGGAGGGGTTTTAAACCACTGACCTCCCCCTTTTCCCACCTTCTCCACTTAGAAACCGAGCTAAATTGGCAAACTCAAAGAGGAGGGGGTGAACCCACGACCTCCCTTCCATTTTCAAAAGTTTAAAAACACAAATTTTGTATGAAAAAATTTCTGAAGAAATCACATCCATTTTTAATTTGACGTTTCAAACCAAACTAATGTGGTGCATCCTCGGGAATAATTTTCTCGTGAAAAATATTCATACAATGATACTACTAGCAGAAGTCTAAGATTTGATACCCAAATTTTATCAAAAATTAAAAGTGGGGCACACCCCTCCTTTTGCATGGTCACATGCCCAATTCACCACTCGTCCACTGCTCCTAGCAATGGTCGTCTCCTCCCTCTACACGTTGTTTCTACCGCACGCCTATGATCTGCCTCCAACAACGACTTCCAACATTTATCACATGTACGCCTCTTGTCAACCACCTTCACCTGACATGCCACTCTAAACACAAAGGAGAGAGGGAGGGGGGTTTTGTCACCACTGCAACCCTCCTATTCCATTGTCGGTCGGGTTTCATTGCAAAAGAAAATGGTTTTCAATGTGTTATGGTTTAAAACCTTGAGGGGGGTGTTTTATGTTATATAGTTTTAAAATTTATTTTTCTTATTTCCTTTATTTTTGTTTTTATTATTTATTATTTTGTTTTTCGATTTGTTAATATATATATATATATATATATATATATATATATATATATAAAATGTAAATTTGAATTTTATAATAAAAAATCCCCCCCGCCAAGGTCACTATATAGATCAATTGCATAACTTCTTCATCTAGAGGTGGATTTTTGCCCAGAAAAAAGTCCAGACAACTATGATGGAACGTAGAATCCAGCCACAACACTCACCCTAAGAAATCATCCCGCATTTTTGGTAAAATTTTCAGAATAGCCAAGGACTCCAATTTTTGCCAAGGGTGCCTAGTCGGAGGCCTCCGTGGCTAAATTTTTTAGAACCAAAAGAAACCCATTTTAGCTACAAGCATGTAGATCCTGTAGCAAGTTGTTATTTCGATTATTGAGCCAAAAATTCAGATTTAATTTCAAAATTTTCTTCAGATCAACCCTCTAACAAACACTTTCACGTGACCTTTCTAGGGCCATGTCTCGCTCATCCGGAGCTTGATTGGTGCCAAACGAAAGGCTAAAGGAACATAACCCCGTGATTGGGTGATGGTTGGGTTTCCCTACCATCATACCTACTTTGGTTAACATCAAGTTCGATAGGGAGGGTGAACTAACAATAATATTGTGTATATTTCTATTAATTTCTCACTTTCACGTTGTTTCCCCTAAAGGGACCCACTCACAAAAACCAAAGCAAAAAACACCAAAAATACAAAAATCCAAAAACATATGAAAACAAAAGACAAGGGTCCACCCCATGAGACAAAACCACATATCTATCTAGCTATATGTGTGTGTGTGTGTGTGTGTGTTCAATTTTTTTGACCAAGAGACATGCTTGAGAAAGAAAACCATAGATCTATCTAGATATATAAATACATTGTATATATGTGTGTGTATTCAATTTTGTTGACCAAGAGACATGCTTGTGAAAGAAAGACGTTATCTCGCCACATGTATGGCTTGGTCTTTTCATTATGCATTGTCAATCTCTATAATACTAAGAGTCAAAGCCAAGGAATCTTCATTAGGGGCCCCTCGAAAATTTGTCTTCCTTGTATCAATTGAGTAAGCTTATTTTCTAAATTGGTCTCGTTGAGTAAATCTAACGGTTTCGAACTTTGAGTAGCTTAGCTCGGATTGGAATATTACATTGCTTGGGTAAGCTCGACTAAACTCCCTTGGGGAGGATAAGATCCTCTTCCTTTGAACATGTATCCTTCTTCCATCCAAGCGACTTCAAGAGATCGAAAGCGTTAGTGACAAAAAGGGGCCAACCCCTCCTTCTCCGAACTATATGGGGCACTCATTATTTTGACCAAGTGGTCTACATCAACTCACTCATTTCATACAAGCTGGAATAGTTGTGAGATAAAAGGTGTGAGCTTGGCAGGGAGGCTTTCATAACATTATGGTTGCCTTGCTTCTGATTAACCAAATTAAAATCTAAAAATAATGTATGATAAAGTCTCAAACCTTTCGTCAATCCACCCAACATCATGTTAAACCTTTAATTTTCAACTAGTTACATCTTCTTCCATAGATGTAGAAGTCTATTGAAGGGATAGAATTGTGTTTTCAGTTCACACATTTTATACTCAACCATCCTTTAACATATCGGTACTACTTTCCAAGCAATTATGGGATTTTTTCAAGCCATTTGGGGCACAAACAACTTGTTTTCCATGATCTCCAACCATAATAAATGGCATGGTTGTAGCTTTCCTAGGCCATTTCGACTCTTAGATTTTAGTATTCTTTCATAAGTCATTTACCGGACAATTGTTCTAGACCCTAGTTTACCTGGGAGCCAATTTAGATCATTTTTCCATGGGTATAAGGGAGTAAACAATTTGTTGTTTTATTTTATTACTTTGTTGGGCAAAAAATCAACGAGCTATTTTTCTCACCCCTTTCCCACAAATACCACCCGCAGGAATTTTTGGCCATCCAAGGAGCTGAGGCAAGACAATACCCAAGTTGGGTGGTTCTAAGAGAGCTTGCACACAAGTCTCTCACCTCTCCTTCCCCTTTCACCGCCTTAGACATCAGGACCATCTGAAGTGTGGGTAGTCTTTGCCTCGTGTTGAGCTACCAAAGAGGCTATAACTGGTTTCATCACCAGATATGTGGGATCCATCTCAATGAACAAATTTTGATTATAACACATCCCTTTTCTAGTCAATCCACTTGGGAACTTGCAATCCTATTTTGTTTTGTTGGTATCCCAAGTTTTTACTAAGGATCGATCCCAAATTCGTTGGTGTACCTTCCTAGCGCTTACCCCAATCATTTTTCCCCACCTTTTAACTTAGAAACACAAGACAAGGTCATTAAGCAATTCATTGAATTTATGTGGTAGATGTTATATTCCAGTTTCCTTTGTAAATTCATTGCATTAGAGAGAAATAAATAGCATCAAGATTTCTTCTTTCCATACCTTTTCAATATCCGATCCTATATGTTCAACCTCATTTGAACAATCATCGACTTTTATATCTTACTTTTCACTTGGAGAAGAATTGAAACGAACTTCTTTTTTAGTTGGGTTATGTTAACACATTGGCTAAAAGAGTAGGATTGTTGTCGTGATATCTATCTTGTAACCAAGATACATGACATGATCCCCTTGCAAGGTGGTAGGGTGGAAACATCCTAAGACTAGGGAAACAATGTTTCCCAATATTACAAGAAGCCAAAGTTTTCAAAAGAAAGAAATTAGTGAGACACATATATCTAGGAAACCAAAGAAAATCGTTACACATGTCATACAAGATAAGTGACCCTCTTCCTCTTCTCTTGTTCAAAACCTCATACTAAAACAAACACTAGTTAATCCATCGACAATTACAAACCCTCAAGTTATTCCCATAATTGTTCCAGCAATTGTCATTGTTCCTTCAACATTTGTTTCAATGGCAATGCCTTGGAACCCTGGGACCCCTTGGAGGTTGTCTCAACCTTTACACGACATACATGTAGATGCATCAAATCGAGTTCCTAAGTTTAGTGGAATTGGTCCATTGAATGTCGAAGAGAGCATACAAAAATTTATGATGCATTAGCACTCATGGATATAAAAACTCATGATGTCATCCTTAGATTGTTTGTAAGAACCTTTGAAGGGGAAGCAACAAGATGGTATCACTTTCTTCCTAATTATAGTATACTTGATTGGGACACTATGGTCCAAGAATTCAAGAAACACTTCTATGGAGCGGATGATGTGGATTCCCTACTAAGATATTTCACAATAATCTCCATTCATGAGGGATATCCAATTCGTAATTTCAATCAACGCTTTACCTCCACCTTGGGTAGGATCCCAACTACTTTAGAATAGTCTGGAAACAATTTGTTTTATTACTAGATGTCCACAAGGAATATGAATGTAAAATACATGTTGAAAGAAAAATCAGTAAACACTTTAGATGTGGACAAGGCTAGTGCCTTAGAGATTGAGAAAAACATGGAGGAATCCAGTATGATTTCCTCATCTATAGTGCAACCTGTAAGGTCTCCCACAACACCCACCGATCGCACCCACTCCTTGGGAAGATTTGATGACAGAACAGATGAAAAGCACAAGGAAGAAGTGATCGATTGGGCGAACAAAGACGTTTGGGTGTGAACACAGGCACTTTGGGAACACGAGGGTGACGTGCAGCACCAAGGGGGCACACACCTTACTTGAATTAGAGTGATTGATGGAGACTTGGGTTGCATTTGGGAAAGGGCAGGGAAACTTAAGAGCATACCCAAGGAGTGGACATGTCTTCCCTTAGCAACATGGGTGCATCGGAGAGGTTGGACGACCCCATCAACACACCCACAAGGAGTCACGACGATCAAAATGAGAGAGTGTACAAGGAAAGGGGTGTGTCAGTCCAAGAGACATGACGATTTTTGGGAACACAGGCCTGGATGGAATCAATTGGCCCACGGAGGGGCACAACGAGTCATTTGAGTGTGGGTTCGCAAAGGGGAACGACACACCCAAAAGACATGATGTTTTGCACAAGTGACCCTTGGAGTTCCTATAAGAACAAGGGTGCACAACCAAAGGAAGGCATAGAATACTGGAAAGAGATTTTGAGAGAACAAGTATCAGGCAAGTCTGAGGCAATGAACTAAGACAGAGTTTCCAAGATGGAAGAAAAGTATCCAAGAGTGGGACGCTCTAGGAGATTTTGGGGAAGTCTGGAAACGCAAGTTTGTTGGAGGCATGTGTGAGGTAGAACCAAAATGTGTGTTAGCTCGGTGAAAGTCTGTGGAAACAAAGGGACAACAAGTTTTCTATTGTGGAAACGTCTGAGGTGCACCATAGGACATTGCAGAGACAATTGTGACAAAAAGTCTTGGTGTGATGAATCTGTTTATGATTGTCTTGGTGAGGTGAGGGAAGTCATGTGACTCTACCAAATTTTTAAATCGGGTCAGTAGTGCTCATATTGTAATTGTTTCGCAATTAAAAAAACTTATCAAGGTGTTAGGCATGGTTTGTGCCACCCACACTATTTCTATGTTTGTCTTTCGTTTATTCCACAATTGTTCTCTTGGTTTCTCATGTTCATGGATGTATGCTTATATATGACTAAGTGTTAAACTATTAACAATTGCCTAAGTATACAAGAGTTGCACTAGAGTAAGAGTGTGACTTGTTGGTAGCCTAGAACAGAGTATGGGTATGCTCTAGGTGAAGAGGCGTAGTCCAGATGAAGTATTCTTGGTGTGCCAAGAAACCAAGTAAGAACCGTCACGGTGTAGCATGACCTCGGGAGGTGAACAATTGTAATATTTTAGCAAGCGTCTTGTGGGGTCATGAAACAACCCCCTTTTAACATGTTTTAACGAGAGGCCTAGGAATGAAGTTGTTAGAAATGATGTTCCTCGATATGAGCCTTTGTTGGCCCAAACTTCGAGGATGGAAGAGAGGGAAAGATCTAAAACACTAAAATTATTAATGAACATGAATAATCAAATCCTTTCCCTGAATAGAAAAGTGAATGACTTTCATTTTACTACATCTATGAAGTCAAGGCCTCCTGTTCCTCCTACTCCCAAGCATAATGTTGTTGAAGTGGATTGGTTTCATTTTTGTCAAGATTTTCACAATCCTGAGTATTGTTACTCATATATGCACCACTTGGAATTATCTAAAGCGGGAAAGGAACCTTTACCTCCAATCAATAACAAACTTACCTCCACTTCTCAGAATGATCAAGTTAACATGCAAGAGGTTCTGCCCTATGATGATAACTCTTCCTCTTTTGGAAGCTTTGTTGTGGAAACTAGGAATCAAACCTCTTGACCAATTCCACAAGAAGTGGAGGGGGGGGAATTGATCCTAGAAACAATGGTAAAAACAAAGCTATCGTGAGTGGTAGATCACCTTCTCCTCGCAGGAGTAGGGCTCCTTGGGTTCCAAACAAAGATAAATTGCATAATGAACCAATTCATGTTGAAAATATTGTTTTCATTGATGTCAAAGACAATGGGAGCCTACATATGTATAAGATAAATATTACAAGCCTACAAATGTCCAATATAAAGATTGCAATATGGAGATTGTTGAAAGTATTACTTTTGTATTTTTGATGATAAGTTTGGATCACCCATATTTGAAGGAATGTTTACCCTACATACCTAGCTCGAATGGGAGCAAAAGTTATATGGTTGGAAATATTATTCTGATACCTTTCCAATGGTATATGACATTCCCTCCAACTCCCTAGGAATGAGAAGATGTGAATTTTTCCGTCTGACAACCAAGCCAGAAAATTGAGGTCGACTCAGCCAATATTTACAGGTCGGCCCTGAAAGTGGGGACAAAATTATTATCAATACAGTATATTTTTCTCCTTTGTAGAGAAACCAAGCAAGAGATCAAGTCTAAGGTGCACATAAGTGATCTGAGGTGCACTAAAGGTGCTAGAGTGTGTTTTTGGGATGTAAAGGTGTGCAAGAGAAGTCTAAGGGGTTTTCTTGGGGTATTTCTTGTTCTCAAGGTGCGCTATGAAGGAATGAAGGTATGTGATGTTTTCATGTGCATTGTTTTGAGGTTGTGATGTTGTCATCAGTGGATGTTGTTTTCAGTGATTACATTTTGGGAATGGTTCTACGAGGCTTGCTAGATTTTGAAGGATTGTTTGTGGAATGAAGCATGCAGGTGAAGTCAGAAATAATCTATGTATGAATATCTTAGATTGGTGTCTACACATATATTATTGAGTTGGTGTTGAGCTGAGAGGATTGGTTTCTCCAGTAGGTTGGTGCCTGCATATTGTTGAGTTGGTGCTCAGTTGAGCAGATCTATGTCTCCAATAGGTTGGTGCATACATCTTGTTGAGTTGGTGATCAGTTAAGGAGATTGGTGTCTCCAGTATTTGGTGTTGACATTTTACTTATGCAGTTAACAGTTACAATTCTTATTTATTATTACAATCATTTAGCACATTAACTACATATATAAAATCATTGAAAGAGAGGCAATCACAGAAACAAGATAGACACAAATATTATCTCGGGAAACCCTCTAGGGGAAGAAAACCCAGCAAACTTCCTCAATATAGATTAGTCAACCAAGAATAATGCTTCTCTCCAAGAAATAACTAACAAAGTAGAAGATCCTCCTCTACTCCTCCACTAGGAAAGAGTAGCGCACCACTTGACCAAGATGTATCCAAGAGATAGACCAAAAACCCTCATCAACATCACACCTAGTTGCAGTAGCTTCTCTTCCAAGACTTGCGCACTTTTCCTCTTGACTACAGAGCTTATGAGTGAGTGTTCAAGTGAGGTTCTAGCCTCCTTTATAAATAATAGTCTGGCCTCCCTTAATTAGCTATGGGCCGACCTGTCACTTTACCCTCTTAATTTACATTTAATTTTCAAGGCACAAAAGGGACGACTTTTACAAAGGCACAATAGGGTCGTCTTAATAAATATAATATAATAACATTATTTAGGGTTTGTCTTAGTCAAATACAATAAGGATATCTTTCGAAGCTACTCAATCTTCAACACTCCCTCTTAGCAAGGAATTTATTCTTCTTGTCACAATCATCATTACTGCTTCTGTGCTTCTGCATACTTGGTCATTGTCTTGTTTTCAATCACGGATCTATATATCATAGGAAGTTCTGCACTTTCACTAGAATAACGTACCAACCTGCGTTGGGGTTACCAACCTACGTTGGGGTAACGTACCATCCTGCGTTGGGGTAGCATACCAGGTTGCGTTGGGGTAGCGTACCAGCCTGCGTTGGGGTTACCAACCTGCACTGGGGTAGCATACCATCCTACATTGGGGTAGCGTACCATCCTATGTTGGGGTTACCAACCTGCGTTCAGGTAGTGTACCATCCTATTTTGGGGTTACCAACCTGTGTTGGGGTAGCATACCAGCCTGCACTGGGGTTACCAACCTGTGTTGGGTTAGCATACCAGCCTGAGTTGGGGTTACCATCTTGCGTTGGGGTAGCGTACCACCTTGTGTTGGGGTAGCATACCATCCTGTGTTGGGTTTACCAACCTATGTTGGGGTAGTGTACCAGCCTGCGTTGGGGTTACCAACCTATTTTGGGGTAGCGTACCATCATGCGTTGGAGTTACGAACCTATGTTGGGGTAGATTTTCTCTACTGAGGATCTCATCACTTCCCGCTATTGGGGATGTAACACCCCCGACCACCCAGGTTGGGCCATGCTACTCCATAGAACCACTCTTTCTAAGTTTTGATACTAATTGTGTAGCATACTCAGCCATAGACCCGTTGGGCTATGCCCCACAGATCTCTTGCGGAACATCATACATATAAAACTTGACAGACAATTACATTATGTGAATACACAAATTAATTCGAAAATAGCAGTAAGCCTATACATACAACCTATACAGGAAAAACTCATAAATATAGACATGTATAAATACACAACATGCAAATGAACACATAAATGGTACTTATCTTTTTATAGAATACCACCAACTGTGTGCAGACCTTCCACGAACCTCCCAACCTTAGACCACACTGCTCATCACTCTCAGCAGTGGGTCACCCTCGAGATGGGACTAAACTTGACCCGGGTAAAGGGATTTCTAGGCTAGGCTGAGACAACTGGAAGTTACACAGTTAACAGGAAGGATTTTGTCCCAGGAGCCAACTCATACTAACAACCTACAGCCTCCCATTCCCCACATGTCTGTCCCACCCCAAGAAGTGTGCCCCTTCTCTTCTCAACATTCCTTCGACTGCCCCACTTCCCCAGGGCTTCAGCAATAGGTTGGACATGAATTCTCATAGCACTATAGCTGTCGTTGGGCTCCCTCTGAGAAAATCACTTTCCCAACAACCTCTCTCACCTGGAGAGATTTGATTATTGGCCTGACAACCTGCTTCTTCAGTCCACGGGCCTGAAAACCTGCCTCTTTGAACGACAGGCCTGACAACCTGCTTCTTAGTGCATCTCCTTAGTCAATTATGTAAGGGTGATGGCAACAACAAAGCTCGAGTATAGAAAAGATTATGGAAACAATCCATGCTTAGTCAAGGAACTGTGTGGGTAGAAACAACAGTCCGTCAAGGCACGATACAGGCTCAGGTAAAGTACAGGTGCATTGTGCTTCACATATAAGGTATGAAATAGCTCAAGGTGCCTGCAAGTTTCATAGGTGCGTGAGTAATGCAGAGGTCGATGATGGAGAGGAGGGCTCAGTGCGTAAGTGAATGGGGAAAGATGGGAAAACAGACTATTTTCCTCCATCTATATTTGCATGCACCCTGATTGACACATTGCTCTCCTAGAGCTCGTTTCTCTCCACTTGGGATTCATTCCCTTCCCATAAGAACTTAGGATAAAATAATTATCCTCGCCGTAATCTTTAGGAATAATATTATAATATTCCTTTGGCAATAATCCCTCTAGCTTAGCCCCCTTTCTAGGCTCTTAGACCCTCCCTTTCCCTTCCTAGTGGAGCTTATTCCCCCATACTCTTTTATTGTGGTTGGTCTACACGCAACGATGTATTTATATTAATGATATGAGTGTTTACATATACAAAAATAGGCTCACTGGCATTAAGCATATAGGCTCTCCGACCTAATCATCACATAAGCCTCCTAGCTTATAATCACTTGGCTCACCAGCATATAAAACATGTTTACAATTCAGTTGGGGCTCAACCTTGGGGTATTACAATCCCCTCCCCTTATTTACGCATTGTCCTCATTGCATCTTATTTACATATTACATCAATATTTTCAAAAATATTCAAAAATATGTGGGTATTCTGCTAGCATAGCATCTTCATGTTCCCAAATTGAATCCTCAGGATCGTACCAGGTCCATTGGACCTCTACTAGCTCTATGGATCGATTCTAGAGCCGCTTGATCTTTCGATCTAGCATGCACACTGGATGCACTTTAAAAGCGCCTTCTTGTTCCACCATAATCACATTCCAATCAATAACGTGATTAGCATTAGGTATATACTTCTTGAGCAATGATACATGGAATACATTATGAATAGGCATATATGCAGGTAATGCAAGCATATAAGGTACAATTCCAATCCTCTCTAGGATTTCAAACAGCCCACAATAACGAGTTGCCAACTTGGAACAGTTTCCCAACTTTAGGGAACTTTTGTCGTCCCTCACTTTCAGGAATACATGATCACCCACGCATAATTCCCTGTGAATTTTGCCCTTATCAACATAAATTTTCTGCCTATCTTGAGCAGTCTTTAAATTCTTCCTTATTTTTGACATCTTCTCTTCCATTTCCCTGAGCAACTCTGGACCAACTACTGCTCTATCTGCTAGGTTGTCCCAACTTACTGGTGTTTTGCAATTTCTGCCATAAAGTGCCTCAAATGGGCTCATCTTTAGATATGCTTGGTACCCATTGTTGTAAGCAAACTCTACCAAGTGTATATAGTCTTCCCATTTTGATCGTTTATCCATCAGAAACATCCTCAACATATCTTCAATCACTTGGTTCACCCTCTCTGTTTTCCCATCATATTCTAGATGATAAGTTGTGCTAAAATTCAGATTTGTTCCAAATCCTTTAAACAATCCTTTCCAAAACTTTGAGGTAAACTTTGGGTCTCTATCAAACACAATTGTCTTGGGAATACCATGCAATCAATCTACTTCCCTCATATAAATATCAACAACATTGGTTACCTTGTGAGTAAGCTTCATTGGAATGAAATGGGAAGCTTTGGTAAGCTTGTCCACCACTACCATGATTGAATCATGTTGCTTGTTTGTTCTGGGTAGATTGGTGATGAAGTCCATTGTCACTACTTCCCACTTCCACTCAGGAATGGGTAATGGTTGCAGCAAACCAATTGGGTTCCTATGCTCATCCTTGACCTTTTGACACTCCCAACATTTGGCAATAAACTCAACAACTTCCTTCTTCATGCCTGGCCAATAATATTGGCTCTTGACAGCTGCAATAGTTTTCCGATACCCTGGGTGTCCAACATAGGGTACATTATGCATTTCTTTCAATATCAGACTTTTCAATTCCTGGGAATTTGGCACATAAATTATGCCTTTGTACCTAATAACTTCATCATCTCCCGGTTTGTATTCATCGACTTTCTGCTGCAAATTGCCTTGTTGTAATTTTGTTATTATTCCCATGTACTACAAATCTGACTTTGCAGCCTCCAAGATTTTTTCCTTCAAATTTGTTTGGTACATGCTAATGGTTGTAGCATGCAACTCATGCACTCTCTTGCTAAGTGCATCAGCCACCTTGTTCTCTTTCCCTTTGATATGTTTTATATCAAAGTCATGCTCACTGAGAAATTCCAACCATCTACTCTACCTGGCATTTAAAGTTGGTTGATCAAATAAATATTTCATACCATTATGGTCTATCCTCAGCTCAAACATTTTTCCCATGCGCTAGTGTCTCCACTTCTTTAAGGCATGCACTATGGCTGCCAACTCCAAATATCCATGTCTAGCGTCCTCTCAATCTGCTTTACCAAATGGGGAGACACATACTGAGGGTCAACGCACTAGAAGGACTTTCCCCGATTGAACTTCACTCGAATATGAGAATGGTTATGAGCGGAGCGATTTCGCATAATGATCACAAGGCTCGAATCCCAAGCACGAAGTGTTCTTGGTTCTCTCAGTCCATCCCTAATGGTGATAGGAATCTAAGGCATAGTTGGCTCAATGAAACTAGACTAAATATCCATTAGTTGTGGATCTTGAAGAAGAGGGATTGCTGTGAAATTTGAGTTACTTTAAGTTCGATGTTTTTCTATTATATTAGTAGAGGTGGTTTCATTACTAAATGGGCATACACATTTTGTTGCGTGTTCTAAATGATGGTTGAATGATTCGAATATCCACTATCCCTGCTTTTCCGAATCATCCTGATCCTGGTGGGGCTATGGGACATGGAAGTTTCTCACCCCTTTCATCATTGAGTCCTACTATGTCCACGACAAGACAAGAAAGTTCCAGGAGGTCCTACTAGGTATGGGTTTGCGTCAACTAATTAGTTGGTTCCTTTTGTCTCGTGCTCCACATTTAAGGGATTAAACAGTGAGTTGTCCACCTGATCTCTATGTTTCCCAAGGATTTGGGTACGAAGGGAAATAGCTAAATCCACTGCTTAGAATAGAACTATGTTTGGACCTTCACAAAGTGAGTGACTAGTTATGATGCCTCATATTTCTTAGTTGGTTCAGGGTGGGTCCCATGTTGTCTCATTCTACACCGCTATTTCCCCTCTATGTTATCGGGTGGCACTGGGAACTTCAAAATGAGTGGCATAATTCCTTTCATGCTCCTTCAATTTCCTTGATTCATAGCATACAACAAACCCATTATGACTGAGGACTCCACCAAGTCCTTCTTTACATGCATCTGTGCATACCATGAAATCTTCATTTAGATCAGCAATCCTTAGAATTCGAGAACTGGTTAATAATTGTTTCAAGTGCTAGAAGCTCTTTTCACACACCAATGACCATTGGGACTTCACTCCCTTCTTTTGCAAGGAAGTAATTAGTTGTGCAATCTTTGATAATCCTGCAATAAATCTTATGTAGTAGCCAGCGAGACCCATGAAGGATCTGAATTCTCTCACATTACCAGGTGTTGACCATCCTCTAATGGCCTCAATATTTTCAGGATCCACTGTGATCCCTTCCTCAGATATGATATGCCCCAAATAATGAATTTGGTTATGATAAAATGAGCACTTGCTCAATTTGACATACAACCGATGCTCCCTTAACACTTGTAATACCATCTTCAAGTGTTGCTCATGTTCCTCTTCCGACTTGGAATATATAAGAATGTCATCCAAAAAGACAATGACAAACGTATCTAAGTATTTTTTGAACACACCATTCATTAGACACATGAAGACAATTGGTGCATTTGATAACCCAAATGGCATCACCATGAACTCATAATGCCCATACCTTGTTCTGATAGCAATCTTGATGATGTATTCATCTTTAATTCTTACATGATGATAACCTAATTTGAGATCAATCTTTGAGAATATTTTTGAATTCTTCAACTAATCGAAGAGGTCATCGATCCTTGGCAAAGGATACTTATTCTTTACAGTCTCAGTGTCCCATCCTTCTTCTTCACAAATACAACTGGGGCACCCCAAGGTGACACACTTGGGCCTATATACCCCTTCTTCAGAAGCTCTTCAAGCTGCATTTGCAACTCCTTCAGTTCTGGTGTACTCATCTTGTAGGGAATCCTGGATACTGAAGTTGCTCCAAGCATCAGATTTATGGAAAAATCAATGTCTCTTTTAGGGGGTAATCCGGGTATTTCTTTAAATACATCCTCAAATTATTTTAGGACTGCATGATCTCCAATATTTGACACCCTATCCTTAGGTGCTTCTTCCATATGAATTTCAAATATTTGGAAACCTTTTCTGAAACATTTCTCCAGCTGGATTGTTGAGATTTCTCGGACAGCTATTGTCCTGGGAATTCCTTGGATTGTCCTTAGGTTCCTTTTCCCATACAGGAAAGTAAATTCCTTGTTATGATAGTCTAAGATAGCATGGTGTTGGTCCAACCAATCCATCCCAATTAGGCATTCATATGAACCCAAAGGCAAGATGTTCTAATCTTCCTTGGTGTTTAGCCCATTCATGCCAATTGGACATGACTCAACCCACTCATTAACTTTTCTCTTGGCTCTAGTAGCCAGCTGCACCAACCAAGATTTCTCATTCTTGCTTCTTGGCAAATGCAATCTCTCCACCACCTTAGGGTCTATATAAATATGACTAAATCAATTAAAATAGTAAAGGCATGGTTGTTGATCGTACCTTGCACTTCAATCATGTGTGATTGAAACTATGCTTGCTTGTTGTCCAGGGCTGCATAGAACCTTGGTACATTTATGCCCATGTCTTCCACTGTTTCAGCTTGTTGTACATTGTGGACAACTCTCACCTTGTCACTTATGTGTGGACAATATCTATACATATGGTCTCCTTTACAACCCCAACATTAAATAAGTGGTTGCCTTGGTCTTTTCCCACTTGTCTCAATCACTCTGGGCTCTCTAGAATATGGTTGTCCTTGAGGACTGTTTATGGAGAATGGTGGATTGATCCCCTTCTTCCTTTGTTCCATCTTGAATTTCTTCTTGTCTTCCCAAACTTTTTGGAAAGTAGGCTTTCCTTTATGTTGTTCATATAGGCATTTGGCTCACCTTATGGTCTCTTCCAATGTTTTGGGATCATCATATTGAATCTTATCACTGATGAAAGATGTCTACCCACTCAAATATCTTTGAATCTTTATTGTCTCATCCTTGATGAATGATACATACTTCAACAATTCCAAAAACCTTCTTTCATACTCATCAATGAACATACTTCCAAGCTTGAGTTCAAAGAACTCCTTCGTTTTCTTGTCATAATATCTCTAAGTCGAGTATTTCTTTTCAAAATACTTCTTGAATTCCCACCAAGTAACATTTTTCTCTTTGATGTGTTGCACCTGCACAAGTTGATCCCACCACATGGATGTCTTTCCCTTGAGTTTATAGATAGAAATTCTTCCTTCTGCATGAGAAGAATAATTATGCAATTGAAAATATTTTCTCATTCCTAGCAACCATGTCTCGGCATATTCATCCTTCTTGTGCTCACCATCAAAAGTAAGAGGTTTGATCTTGTTCATTTATCCTCGTAGTTCATCCACCCCATACCTCTTATGATGCTTCCTGACAGGAGATGGACTTGAGACGATATGTTCTCTCCTATTGGAATGCCTTTGAAAGTGATGGTGATGTCTGCTAACACTCCTTGATGTTTCTTTCTCCTCAGGAGACCTATGGCTTCCTGATTTGCTTGAGCCATTCTCCTTATCCAATTTCTTTTCAATTTTGTCCAGGCTCTGCATTAAATTCATGTTGAATTCTTCTTTCTTCTCTTTGGCTTTCATAATCCTTTCATTATCATCCTTTTGACTTTGGACATCTTTCTACAAATTTCTAATGGTCTCTACCATATTCATGTTATCATCCTTTCCTTCTTCGTGTCCATTGGGGTTTGTTCCTTCCATACCCAAATGGACATCCATTCTTATGATCTCATCTTCCTTGTTGTAAGCCCCCTTTGTATCATCCATATCTCTGCAATCTGTGTTGATTCTGATATGACTTAACTGTTGTTAATTCTACAAAATGTGCAGCCAACAGAACTTTGTCAGGCTAACTGTCTCAACAATTCAATGAAATTATGAATCATTTTGGTTCAATAATATATCAGATTTATTTCTTCTGATTTTATGAGAAATTGACTGACCAAATCAATTTTCTGGGGAAACAGCTATGTTATGTTGTTCCAGATCTTTCCAATGACTGCTCCCTTACTCAATTCTGAGTTTTCAGCAGGAAGTTATGGATATTTGAACAATTGTCCTTCCTGGAATGTAATCTTTGTACAATTCTTCTTCTTCTTCAGAGACGAATTGGATCTTGGACACATGTTGGACCTGTGTTGGATCCTCTTGTAAAGTACACAAGCCTTCTTTAGTTCTTTAGTCACAAGTCTGTGCAGCTCGAAACCCCACAGATTCCTTCTTCTAACCCCCTTTTGTCTTTGAAAACATCAATAGAGGCACTATCCCCCTTTTATTTCGACTGAAGTCACATAGGACCAAGGATATGACCAAGCGCTTAACTGATGTGTGCTTTTCCAGAGCTTCGGGACTTCAGGGCTCTGGAACTTCGGGCTTCGGGGGTATCTCCTCCATCACACTTCATTTTCCCCGAATGTCGAACTAGCGAAGTTCTGAACAGACCTTTCTTCAAAGCTTCGGAGCTTCGGGGCTCCGATACGTCTGAACCTCCAGGGTCAACTTATTTATGTTGTCATCATTATGGTGGTGACACATGGCCCCCCTGACAAGCGACACATGTCAGGTCACAATTGGTACATAAGGTATATCAAAGGCACAAAATAAAGTGACATGTGGCAGGATTAGAGTAGGTCCATGCCACCCTAGGTGACATCATCATGCCATGTCACATTGGCGCTTTGGAACTTCGACACTTCGGGCTTCAAAAGTTTTTACATCCACAAAATTGTTAACTCTCGAATGTCGAACTGCCGAACAATTTGTTCCAGGAGCTTTGGGCCTTCAGGGCTCCGGGACTTCAGAGATTTCTTCTTAGTACCACACAACACATCTCTCGAACTATCAAACTTCTGAACAGGTCCACATCACCCTAGGTGACGTGATCATGTTGCGTCACTCCAACACTCTGGGACTTAGGAACTTTGGTACTTTGGAGAGTTCTACACCAGAGCACATCACAACAACCGAACGTCGAACTTTTGAACTCCCGAAAAATGTTATTCAAAGCTTCGAAACTTTGGGACTTCAAGCTTCGGGGTTCCTCGAACTCCACACTTTTTTCCTTCCAAACGTCGAATTGGTGAACTCCTGGAGTCTTCGTCAGCAACCATGCACCAGGGGGGGTGCTACGTGGTGGAAATTAAGGAGCGAACATGTGGCCCTATCTGACGGGTGACACATGTCATATACTAATGGCACAAACGGTCTTTGAAAAGCATGGAACACGATGACACATGGCAAGTATCAAGTGTGTCCACATCAGCCTAGGTGATGTCCACAGGCCACGTCACTACGGTGCTTCATTACTTCGGAACTTCAGGACTTAGGAACTTTAGAGGTTTTTCCACAACATCTTTCAAAACTCTTGAACGTCGAACTTCTGAACAAGCTAATCTGTGGACACACGTCTCTGATTAAGGAACGGTCTGGATTGGTTCCAGACTTTGGAACTTTGAAAACCTCATCCTTCCGCGCAAACACAAACAAATTTTTTGAAAGTGTCGAACTATCGAACCACTCGGGGAATCCAACGGTCTGCCTTCTCCCAAGTGATCCACGGCGTAGTACCACTCCAGGACTTTGGAGCTTCGGGACTCCGGGAGACTTCTCCACACTACACCACAAATTTCTCGAACGGTGAACTCCAGAATACTTGCTAATATGCAGACATGTGTCATCAAACACAAACTATCCAAATTAACTCCTACGTTCAGGACTTCGGGAGATTTCCCTCCTGACAGCTTGAGGACTCGCTTCTCCCCGAGTGTCGAACCTTCGAACTACCGTGAGATCTACGGCTCACATATGCTTGCGTGTAGATTTGATGATTGTGAGGGAACTGTCTTCTCTCGATCAGATCTGACGACCCAAATTTAAACCTTGTGGCCCAAAACCATGGTTGTTGTGGTTTCCCTCCTATGTTGGATTTTTCGAACCGCGACACCTTCTGAGATTTCATACATAGTAAAGGTGCTCCTAGCGCCCTCTTGGCACTCATGGATGTTCTGAAACTCCAATTTTGTACATTTCGACAACAATTCCCTCTGAAACGTTTACTTAAATTTCCACTTACACAACCCATCCAGGCTCAGTGTTGAAAACTAGGGCTCTAATACCATATTGTAACACCCTCGGCCACGCAGGCCAGGCCATGCTACTCCATAGAACCAATCTTTCTAAGTTATGATGCTAATTTTGTAGCATACCCAGTCATAGACTTGTTGGGCTATGCCCCACAGAACTCTTGTGGAACATCATACATATAAAACTTAACAGACAATTACATTCTGCGAATACACAAATTAATGTGGAAATAGCAGTAAGCCTATACATACAACATATACAGGAAAAACTCATAAATATAGACATGTACAAATACACGGCATGCAAATGAACACATAAATGGTACTTATATTTTTATAAAATAACACCAACTGCATGTAGACCTTCCACGAACCTCCCAGCCTTAGACCACGTTGCTCATCACTCTCACCAGTGGGTCACCCTCGAGCTGGGACTAAACTCCACCCAGATAAAGGGATTTCTAGGCTAGACTGAGACAACTGGAAGTTGCACAGTCAACAGGAAGGATTTCGTCCCAAGATCCAACTCACACTAACAGCCTACAACCTCTCATTCCCCACATGCTTGTCCCACCCCAGGAAGTGTGCCCCTTCTCTGCTCAATGGCCCTTCGGCTGCCCCACTTCCCTTCTAGGGATTCAGTAACAGGTCGGATATGAATTCTCAGAGCACTATAGCTGTCGTTGGGTTCCCTTTGGGAAAATCACTTCCCCAACAACCTCTCTCACCTGGAGAGAGTTGCTTACAGGCCTGACAACCTGCTTCTTCATTCCACGGGCCTGAAAACCTGCCTCTTTGAACCATAGGCCTGACAACCTGCTTCTTAGTCCAGCTCCTTAGTCAATTATGTAAGGGTGAAGGTAGCGACAAAGCTCGGGTATAGAACAGATGATGGCAGCAAGCCACACTCAGTCAAGGAACTATGTGGGTAGCAACAGTAGTCCGTCAAGGCACAGTACGGGCTCAGGTAAAGTATAAGTGTGTTGTGCTTCACAGGTAAGGTACAGAATAACTCAAGATACCTGCAGTTTTTAGAGGTGCGTGAGTAATGCAGAGGTCGGCGATGGAGAGGAGGTCTTAGTGCGTGAGTGAATGGGGAAAGATGGGAAAACATATTATTTTCATCCACCTATATTTTTGTGCGCCCTGATTGACACATGGCTCTCTTGGAGCTTGTTTCTCTATAGTTGGGATTCATTCCCTTCCCATAAGAACTTAGGATAAAATAATTATCCTCACCATAATCTTTACGAATAGTATTATAATATTCCTTTGGCAATAAGTCCTCTATCTTAGCCCCCTTTCTAGGCTCTTAGCCCCTCCTTTTACCTTCCTAGTGGAGCTTAGTCCCCCATACTCTTTTATCATGGCAAGTCTCACGCAGCGATGTATTTATATTAATGATATGAGTGTTTACATATACAAAAATAGGCTCACTGGCCTTAAGTATCTAGGCTCTCCGGCCTAATCATCACATAAGCCTCCTAGCTTATAATAAATTGGCTCACCAGCCTATAAAACATGTTTATAATTCATTTGGGGCTCATCCTTGGGGTATTACAAGGGAACACATCACTTTCCTCTATTGGGGAACACATCACTTCCCGCTACTGGTGAATTCTTTTTGGATCACTCCAAGCTTGTCTCTGAAATACTCGAACTTGACTCTAGAAAGGGGCTTGGTCAACACATCTACTACCTGTTCGTCGGTGGAAATATACTGGAGTCTTACTACTCCCTTATGTACCATGTCTCGGACATAGTGGTATTTGATCTCGATATGCTTGGACTTGCCATGACACACTGGATTCACTGAAAACTTTATGCAACTCTGTTTGTCATAAAATATACAGGTTTCCTTCAAATCGAGATCAAACAATTATGCGATCAACTTCTGAAGTCACACTGCTTCACCCCAAGTTGACCATGCTGCCACATAATATGCCTTTGTAGAACTGAGTGTCATATAGGTTTTCTTCTCACTGAGTCACAAGATCACAATTGATCCCATACTAAAGAAACATCCGGATGTACTTTTCTGGTTTGTGGCATTGCCTGCCCAATCTGAATCTGTGTGGCCATGCAAATCTTATCTTATAATCTGAGATATATATGGGTCCATAATCGATTGTACCATTTAGGTACCTCATCACATGTTTTTCCATAATCAGGTGAACATGCCTTTCACCGGAAAACATATATTTTTCCTCATGTTCTTCAAACCAAATTTTCACAAGATATTGTACCAAACTAGTACACTTGGTCAGCTACAATTCAATCTGCATAATCATGTGTTGGCTCTATGTGCTTTCTACAAAGCATTATCTATCTCTCACTGTCAGAGAGTATGTCCTATATTCTCTCTGCAACTGTTCCTTCTGGAACTAGGACTCTGCACCTGCAACTGCTTTTTCTGAAATTGAGAATGATTGCTCCATTCTCATCGTAGCTTCTGAACTATGAGAGTAGCTCCTCTACTCAATCACGATAATAGATTCATTTTCTCCCTCTGAATCTCATACTGTACCGACTTATTTTTAATGGAACATGGTTGTTCTATATGTACTTCTTTTGGTTACTGGAGAAAGTGTATCGTCGTAGTCTTCTCCCTCTTGCTGAGAGAATCCTCTGGACACACATCAAGCTTTGTACATTTCTATGAATGGTTCTGGGGAGGCTTCTTCTCCTTACTATATCATGAGGGATAAATCTCTCTAAACTCTAGCTCCTTCTGAGCTGGTATTTGGTGGGGCCATGTGCCTCACCACTGGTGGAGCCATCTAATCCTCATGAAATGGCTCGTCAATGCTATATGGATTTGCATCCTGCAAAGTGTCACTGGACCATATTGGTCTATTCCTGGTTACTGCAATGGTTCTGGGTAAGCCCTTCTGGCTCTACTAAATTTTCCTGATGATATGAAGAGTGATCAATATACACCATCTGGCATTGGGGGTAACTCAATCTCAAATACAGGGACTGTCCTACTTTCTCCCTCTGAGCCTTGACTTCTTCTAAGTCTACAATAACCTCAGAGTCCTGCAAGATATACTTGGTGTTGGATACCAAGTCTTAATATGAAAACCTAAGTCAGACTTCAAACGAATTATGCTTCCTGTCAAGGTGACTTTATTGACCAGGGCTTCTCATCGAGAAACTACAAAACATTGTGAGTTCTATTCTAATGTGTTTGTTATACCATAGACAATGTCACATCATTTTCATCCCACCATAGGCATTTACATATGCCACCCTCGATCACAGAAACTATTTCTTGATTTTAAATGAGACCTTATTGGATTCTCGTACCAGGGATAATGATCCAACAATCTAAGATAAAAAAAAAAATGCATAAAATATAATGTTAATAAACTTAAAACTGAAATCAAATATGAAGGGTGCATACCTGGAGCGTGCATTTTTCAGACTACTTGCTTGATCTGTATGATGTCTGGATGAATAATGATACTTCTTCACAACTTGTACTTGACCTTCATGATATAATAATTCTCCATCTCTTTTACTTCATGAAGTTTTAATGTGGAAAGAAACGAGATAAAACTTTCAATATCAATTGATATGAATCAAGTGCTTCAGAAGTGCTAAGTCCTATATCACAGAAGATATAGTTCATCTGGATCATCTTCTTTTGTTCTATTTCGATCAAGTTCATCTTCTCTTGTGAAATGGGCATGATGCCTTTTAAACTTCTTGGTTTTATCTTGGTCTTTTATTTGGGGACAATTTCTTTCATTATGTCCCATCTTCTGACAAATGAAGCATCTGACACTTGAGAGATATTTATGAGAATCTTGTCCTTTATGAGGCTTCTGAAATATTTTGTGAGAGTCAGCTTGTTTCTTGTTCTTTCATTTTCTTGCGTGAGCCGTTAGCCCTTGATCTTAATTGTTTTCTATCTTTTCCTTTCTTGCCTCTAATCTGGCTTCTTCTTGAGTACAATCTTCCCACAACCTATTGAACTTAGTTAAATTTCTTCTAGAGCAGATTCCTTGGATGAAAGATTCCCAAGAATTTGGAAGACTATTTAATGTGGTCATCATTATTTCAGCTTCTTTGACTGAGTCTCCAACAGTTTCAAGTTGTTCTTTAATCTAGGACACTCTTGTGAAGTAGGATTGTATAGTTTCTTAATTTTGCATCTTTACATTCTTGAGTTGTGTCCTCAAGGTCATTTTCCGATTAATGTTATTTCCTTCAAATAGATGGGATAAGACATCCATCATTTGCTTTGGGGTTTTTAATGCTGAAATATGAGGAATCAAATGATTCTTGATGGAATCGGCAATGATCCTCTTTGCTTTGATCAAATCCTTCTTATATTTTTGCTTAGGCCTCATCTCCCTCTGGTTCTTCAATATTTTGTTGAAAAAAACTTACAAGGTCATTATCTTCTAGAATGAGCATTACTCTGTACTTCTATGCTCAAAATTCATCGGCTCCTTCAAGATTTTCATCAAGCTTGGTAATGGTAGTCATCCTGCCCAGAATAAGTAAAAATAACAAATAAATTTTCAAGATGAGGATCCTAGACCTTACCAGAGAGATTGTTGAGTCAAAGATGAAATATGTCACAAAATCTATAGCAACTGCAACCAGACCTAGGGTTTATGAGTAAACCCTAATTTTTCAACTTTTAAATTTTGAAATTTTGATCCAGGGACTAGATGCGCCCTCCTAGGGAGAGCTCCTAGGTGTGGTTACTTTCTCCAACTTCCTCCTCAAACAGGCAAAATGTCACACTTAGGGTTTATGTAGAAACCCTAATTACACAGCAGCTGCAACACTGAAAATTGAATCTTGGAGAGGGTGCGCTAAGGCTAGACACTTCTTTATGAATTGTGAGTTGGTCACTTTCATGCTTGCTCTGATACCATGTTGATATTTTACTTATGCAACTAGCAGTTACGGTTCTTCTTTATTATTACAATCATTTAGCACATTAACTGCATATGTAAGATCATTGAAAGAGAGGCAATCACAGAAACAAGATAGACACAAAGATTATCCTGGGAAACTCTCTAGGGGAAGAAAACCCAACAAACTTCCTCAATATAGATTAGCCAACCAAGAACAATGCTTCTCTCCAAGAGAGAATTAATAAAGCATAAGATCCTCCTCTACTCCTTCACTACGAAAGAGTAGTGCACCAATTGACCAAGAGGTATCCAAGAGATAAACCAAAAACCTTCCTCAACGTCACACCTAGTTGCAGTAGCTTCTCCTCCAAGACTTGCACACTTTTCCTCTTGACTACAGAGCTTATGACTGAGTGTTCAAGTGAGGTTCTAGCCTCCTTTATAAATAGTAGTATGGCCTCCCTTAATTAGGTATGGGTCGACCTCTCACTTTACCCTCTTAATTTACATTTAATTGTCAAGGCACAATAGGGCCGACTTTTACAAAGGCACAATAGGTTTGTCTTAATAAAGATAATATAATATCATTCTTTAGGGTTTTTCTTGGTCAAATACAATAAGGATATCTTTTGAAGCTACTCAATATTCAACACTCCCTCTTGACAAGGAAGATATTCTTCTTGTCACGGTCATCATTACTGCTTCTATGCTTCTGCATACTTGGTCATTGTCTTGTTTTCAATCACGAATCTATTTATCATAGGAAGTTATGCACTTTCACTGGAATAATGTACCAACCTTCATTGGGCTTACCAACCTACGTTGGGGTAGTGTACCAGCATGTGTTGGGGTTACCAACCTGCATTGGGGTAGCGTACCAACGTGCGTTGGGGTTACCAACCTACGTCGGGGTAGCGTACTAGCTTGCGTTGGGGTTACCAACCTACGTTGGGGTAGCGTACCAGCCTGCATTGGGGTTACCAATCTGCATTGGGGTAGCGTACCAACGTGTTATGGGGTTACCAACCTTAGTTGGGGTAGCGTACCAGCTTGCGTTGGGGTTACCAACCTGTGCTGGGGTAGCGTACCAGCCTGCGTTGGGGTAGTGTACCAGCCTGCGTTGGGGTTACCAACCTACGATGGGGTAGCGTACTAGCCTGAGTTGGGGTTACCAACCTACGCTGGGGTAGTGCACCATCCTGTGTTGGGGTTACCAACCTTTGTTGGGGTAGCGTACCATCTTGTGTTGGGTTTACCAACCTATGCTAGGGTAGCGTACCAGCCTACGTTGGGGTAGTGTACCAGCCTGCATTCGGGTTACCAACCTACATTGGGGTAGCGTACCGGCATGCGTTGGGGTTACCAGCCTATGTTGGGGTATCTTTCCTCTATTGAAGATCTCATCACTTCCCGCCACTAGGGAACACATCACTTTCTGCTACTCGAGAACACATCACTTCCCGCTATTGGGGAACACATCACTTCCCGCTATTGGTGAAGTCTTTCAAGATCACTCCAAGCTTATCTCTGACATACTTGAACTTGACTCTGGATAGGGGCTTGGTCAACACATCTGCTACATGTTCGTCGGTGGAAATATACTGGAGTCTTACTACTCCCTTTTGTACCATGTCCTGGACATACTGGTATTTGATCTCGATATGCTTGGACTTGTCATGACACATTGGGTTCACTGACAACTTTATGCAGCTCCGGTTGTCATAAAAGATACAGGTTTCCTTCAACTCGAGATCAAACAATTATGCAATCAACTTATGAAGTCACACTGCTTCACCGTAAATTTACCATGTTGCCACATAATATTCCTTTGCGGAACTCACTGCCATACAGGTCTGCTTCTCACTGACTCGTGAGATCATAGTTGATCCCATACTAAAGCAACATCTGGATGTACTTTTTCGGTCTGTGACACTGCTTGCCCAATCTGAATATGTGTAGCCCTACAAATCTTATATTATAATCTGAGATATATATGGGTCCATAATCGATTGTACCATTTAGGTACCTCATCACATGTTTTTCCATAATCAGGTGAACATGCCTTTCACCGCAAAACATATATTTGTCCTCGTCTTCTTCGAACCAAATTTTCACAACATATTGTACCAAACTAGTACACTTGCTCAGTTGCAATTCAATCTGCACAATCATGTGTTGGCTCTACGTGCTTTCTGCAAAGCACTATCTGTCTCACTACCAGAGAGTATGTCCTCTACTCTCTCTGCAACTGTTCCTTCTGGAACTGGGACTCTGCACCTACAACGGCTTTTTCTGAAATTGAGAATGATTGCTCCATTATCATTGTAGCTTCTGAAATTTGAGAGTAGCTCCTCTACTCCATCACGATAATAGATTCATTTGCTCCCTCTAAATCTCATACTATACCAACTTATTTTTAATGGAACATGGTTGTTCTATATGTACTTTTGGTTACTGGAGCAAGTGTATCGTCATAGTATTATCCCTCTTTCAAGGAGAATCCTCTGGACACAAATCAGGCTTTGTACATTTCTATGAATGGTTCTAGGGAGGTTTCTCCTCCTTACTAGATCGTGAGGGTTGACTCCCTCTGAACTCTAGCTCCATCTGAGATGGTATTTGGTGGGGCCATGTGTCTCACCATTGGTGGAGCCATCTGATCCTCATGAAATGGATCATCAAAGTTATATGGATTTGCATCCTGCAGAGTGTCACTGCACCATATTGGTCTATTCTTGGTTAATGCAATGGTTCTGAGTAGGCCCTTCTGGCTCTACTAAATTTTCCTGATGATATGAAGAGTGATCAATCTGCACCATCTGGCACTGGGGTAACTCAATCTCAAATACAGGGAGTGTCATACTTACTCCCTCTCAGCCTTGACTTCGTCTGAGTCTACAATAACCTTAGAGTCTCTGCAAGATATACTTGGTGTTGGATACCAAGTCTTAATATGAAAAATTGAGTCAAACTTCAAACGAATTTTGCTTCCTATCAAAGTGGCTTTATTGACTAGGTGTTCTCATCGGGAAACTGCAAAACATTGTGAGTTCTATTCTAATGTGTTTTTTTTACCATAGACAATGTCACATCATTGTCACCCAACCATAGGCATTTACATATGCCACCCCCGATCACAGAAACTATTTCTTGATTTTAAATGAGACCTTGTTGGATTCTCGTACCAAGGATAATGATCCAACAATCTAAGATAAAAAAAAAAATATGCATAAAATACAACGTTAATAAACTTAAAATTGAAATCAAATATGAAGGGTGCATACCTGGAGCATGCATTTGTCAGACTAATTACTTGATCTATATGATGTCTGGATGAATAATGATACGTCTTCACAACTTGTACTTGACCTTCATGATATAACAATTCTCCAGCTCTTTTACTTCCCGAAGTCTTAATGTGGAAAGAAACGAGATACAACTCTCAATATCACTTGATATGAATCAAGTGCTTTGGAAGCGCTAAGTCCTATATCACAGAAGATATAGTTCATCTAGATCATCTTCTTTTGTTCTTTTCTGATCAGGTTCATCTTCCCTGCGAAATGGGCATGATGCATTTTAAACTTCCTGGTTTTATCTTGGTCTTTTACTTGGGGACAATTTCTTGCAATATGTCCCATATTATGGAAAATGAAGCATCTGAAGCTTGAGAGATCTTTATGAGAATCTTGTCCTTTATGAGGCTTCTGAATATTTTGTGAGAGACAACTTATTTCTTGTTCTTTCCTTTTCCTACGTGAGCTGCTAGCGCTTGATCTTAATTGATTTCTATCTTTTCCTTTATTGCCTCTAATATGGCTTCTTCTCGAGTACAATCTTCCCACAACCTACTAAACTTAGTTAACTTTCTTCTAGAGCAGATTCCTTGGATGAAGGATTCCCAAGAACTTGGAAGACCATTTAATGTGGTCATCGTTATCTCAGCTTCTTCGACTAAGTCTCGAATAGCTTCAAGTTGTTCTTTAATCTGGGACACTCTTGTGAAGTAGGATTGTATGGTTTCTGAATTTTGCATCTTTACATTCTTGAGTTGTGTCCTCAAGGTCATTTTCTAATTGATGTTCTTGCCTTCAAATAGACAGGATAAGACATCCATCATTTGCTTTGGGGTTTTTAATGTTGAAACATGAGGAATCAAATGGTTCTTGATGAAATCAGCAATGATCCTCTTTTCTTTGATCAAATCCTTCTTATCTTTGGCTTTGGCCTCATCTCCCTCTGGCTCTTCAATATTTTGTTCAACAAAACTTACAAGGTCGTTCTCTTCTAGAATGAGCATTACTTTGTACTTCCATGCTCAGAAGCCATCGACTCCTTCAAGCTTTTCGTCAAGCTTGGTACTGGTAATCATCCTGCCTGGAACAAGTAAAAATAACAAATAACTTTTCAAGATGAGTATCTTAGACCTTACCAGAGAGATTGATGAGTTAAATATGAAATCTTTCACAAAATCTATAGCAACTGCAACCAGACCTAGGGTTTATGAGGAAACACTAATTTTTCAACTTTCAAATTTCAAAATTCTGATCCGGGGACTAGATGCGCCCTCCTAGGGTGAGTTCCTAGGTGTGGTTACTTTCTCCAACATCCTCCTCAAACATGGAAAACGTCACACTTAGGGTTTATGTAGAAACCCTAATTCCGCAACGGTTGCAACACTGAAAACTGAGTCTTGGAGAGGGTGCGTTGACGCTAGCCACTTCTTTATAAATTGTGAGTTGGTCTCTTTTAGGCATGCTCTGATACCATGTTGATATTTTACTTATGCAACTAGCAATTACAGTTCTTCTTTATTATTACAATTGTTTATCACATTAACTGCATATATAAGATCATTGAAAGAGAGGCAATCACAGAAGCAAGATAGACACAAAGATTATCCTGGGAAACCCTCTAGGGGAAGAAAACCCAACAAACTTACTCAATATAGATTAGCCAACCAAGAATAATGCTTCTCTCCAAGAGAGAACCAACAAATCAGAAGATCCTCCTCTATTCATTCACTAAAAAAAGAGTAGTGCACCACTTGACCAAGATGTATGCAAGAGATAGACTAAAAATCCTCCTCAACGTCACACCTAGTTGCAGTAGCTTCTCCTCCAAGACTTGCACACTTTTCCTCTTGACTACAGAGCTTATGAGTGAGTGTTCAAGTGAGGTGCTAGCCTCCTTTTTAAATAGTAGTCTGGCCTCCCTTAATTAGATATGCCTCGACATGTCACTTTACCCTCTTAATTTACAATTAATTGTCAAGGCACAATAGGGCCGACTTTTACAAAGGCACAATAGGGTCATCTTAATAAATATAATATTATAACATTCTTTAGGGTTTGTCTTGGTCAAATACAATAAGGATATCTTCCAAAGCTACTCAATCTTCAACGGTTGGTACCTACAATATTTGTAATAGTAGGTTGGTGCCTACAGACATTTATAAAGATAAGTTTATGGTTTTCTCTTGATTGGGTTTCCATGTTAAACTCTGTGCATTATGATTTGAGTTTATACGTGATTATTGTTTCTTAGCTAATGGATGATTGATGAATGGTTGAATAAAGTATAAATTATCTTGTACTGATTCATACCCCCCCTCTCTCAGTATAATCATAAGTTCAACAATTGGTATCAGAGTAGGTTCCTTCAGAAACAATTTAACCATTGGAAGGTAGATCTTGAGCACATATGGAATGTAAGGAAGGTCTCCCTACAAAGAGAGCTCCTTTGTTCGATGGAACAAACTATGCAACATGCAGTATAAGAATGAGGATATATTTGCAGGCCATTCGGTTTGGTATTTGGGAATCAGTCACAACAGGTTATACAGATAAAGCTAGGAAGGAGTCAGGTGAAAACAATGAAAAAGCAATAGAGGTCATCTTGAGTGACCTACCATATTATGAGATTGTCAAGGTAATGAAGTGTACAACAACTAAACAAATTTGGGACAAGCTATAAAACATTTATGAAGAGAGATCCGATGATTATTTTTGTTGTGAATCAGAGACAAAAGAAGCACAAGTTGTGAGAAAGCTAAAAGGAGGGTCTAGAAATTTCAAAGAAAGGGAAGATAGCGATGATAAAAAATAATCTCTCTCCATAACCATGAAACAAAACCCATCGATGAAGAAAATGAAGATAATCAAAAAGAAAATCCAAATTCAGAGGGAAGACATTGATGAGGAAGTGAATCTTGAAGCATAACTCGTTAGTGTATTAGAAGAAATAAACAAACTCAAGGAAGAGAATATAAAGCAAAAAAAACAATTGCAGAAACATGAAAAGAAGGATTGTGATCTTAAAGAAATAGAGACGACAATTATTATCCTGAAGACTCAACTATAAGAGGCAAAGAGGATAGAAGAAGTAGTGAGAAGTCAACTGAAAGAAAATGAAGAAAATTATGAGAAGCTAGAAGATAAAATAGTTTCCTTAAGAAAGGAACTAGAGAAAATATTTGATCATTTGAATAGAAGCTTGAAGTTTGGAAAGAGAACTGAAATATTAGATAATATTCTCAGTTTCCAAAGGTCACCATTCATCAAGATAGGTCTCAGCTACAACGATAAACAAAATACCATCGAGGGAGATGCAAGCATTAAAATCACAAAGCCATCAAAAAAAGAAAATGAAGAATAGTTCGAAAGTTATGCTAACATTCTCAAAGACTCCACCAACAATGAAAGCAACAGCAAGAATGACCAATAGAAACCTGACTCTTCTCACAAGAACAACAAGAATGAGTTCAAAAGAGTTGTTCCACCACAAAGACCTTTCACAAACCGGTACCAAAATCTCTTTCTTGGCTATTGTTTTTCTTGCAATAATTTGGCCATAAAACAATAGATTGTAGAGATTATGCAAGAAGTAATCATGTGAGAGATATAAATATAGGTTCTTACAAAACCTCAAAGGATGATTATGTGAGCAACAAAATCAAAAATTCTCATGGGTTTGCTAATAGAAACTACAATTCATGTGCTCTTCTACTTGACACTAAATGTTATGAGTGCAATAATTATGGGCACATAGCACGTGACTGTAGAAACAACATAATAAAGTCTCCTAAACAAAACAAAGAAGAAGATGTTCTTTCCAATCATAGAGAAGAATACACCAAGGTAAGAGCATCTTCTTGCACTTTATGGGATTTTTTATGAAATTATTACTTTTGGATTTTTTATGATCAGTCTGGATACCCCATCTTTGAAGACATTTTTACCTTACATACCTAGCTCAAATGGGAGAAAAATTTATATGGTTGTAAAGTTTATTTTGAGACCTTTCCAACTGTATATGGCATTCCCTCTAACTCCCTAGGAATGAGGAGATATGAATTTTTTCATTCGACAACCCAGCCATAAAATTGAGGTCGGCCTTGAAAGTGGGGATATAATTACTTTAAATACATGATAGATTTTCGCATTTGTAGAGAAACCAAGAAAGAGATCAAGAATGAGTTGCACAGAAGTGATATGAGGTGCACTAAATATGTTGGGGTGTCTTTCTAGGATCTAAAGGTGTGCAAGAGAAGTCTAAAGGATTTTCTTAGGATCTTTCTTATTCTCAAGGTGCGCTATGAAGGACTGATGGTCTATGATGTTGTTGTGTGCATTGTTTTGAGGTTGTGATGTTGTCACCAGTGGATGTTGTCATCAGTGGATGTTGTTGTCAGTGATTACATTATGGGAATGATGTTATGAGGCTTTCTAAGGTTTGAAGGATTGTTTGTGGAATGAAGCATGTAGGTGAAGTCAGAAGTACCCTGTGTATGAAGATATTGGATTGGTGTCTACACATATTTTATTGAGTTGATTCTCAGTTGAGGATATTGGTGTTTCCAATAGGTTGGTGCCTACATCTTGTTAAGTTGGTGCTCAGTTGATGAGATTGGTGTCTCTAGTAGGTTGGTGCCTACATATTTTTGATTTAGTGCTCAGTTAAGGAGATTGGTGTCTCGAGTAGGTTGGTACACACAGACATTAATAAATATAAGTTTATGGTTTTCTCTAGATTGGGTTTCCATGTTAAACTTTGTGCATTATGATTTAATTTTATACGTGATTATTGTTTCTCAAATAATGAATGATTGATGAATGGTTAAATACAGTAAAAAGTATATTATATTGACTCACCCCCCCTCCTCCCCCCGCCCCCCTCGGTATAAGCATAAGTTCAACACTTCCAAGATTCCCAATACCATGACCTTACAATGTAGTTGAAGATCTAGCGAAGGTTCCAACCCATATGACATTATTAGGCTCTTATGACACCTACTCAGTTTGAAAGCCTCTCTCATGTCTTACAAGCCCCTCCTCCTCCATGAATAAAACATACAACTTATCCTTCCAAAGACGCCTCCCCTCAACCAAAGGAGGCATATGATGTCATTGATTTATACCTAGGAGTTCCTCCTTTCTATGTCTCGATATAGATTTTTTATTTTGTGCTCCACAATTGTCATTGGAACGGAAGTAAGGCACAATGTCATGCCCCTTCAAGTTATGAGGAGATTGGGTCTTGAGTGCATAGCTCATTGTAAATATTTGCTAGCTTTGGATTCAAGAACTATAGAAACAATCGATTATATCAAAGACTTATCAATTTCCTTCAACCAAGCTCCTGATGCGAGCTTGCTCATACGTGTAATTGTAGAAAATATACCTGAAGCATATGGTATGCTTTTGGGAAGAGATTTTTCCTCCAAGGTCAAACACGGTTGCTACTTTATTGAAGGAATATGTTGTCTTTCTATAGGCCATGTTGAAAAGTGGCATGTTCTCTTGGTTTTTTCTTCTCATGGTAGTGTGGAGGTCAATATGGCTCCATTTATTTTCACACTATCCTTTTTCATTTTGGCTCTTCAGCTTGTTTATCCAATACACTTTCTTCACGTAAAGATTCATCATAAAGAGGAGGGGCTTCATGGAAGAGAAGTTGGGAAATGTTTTTTTCTTTTTCCAAATCCTCTTTCCTTGCTTCCTCTTTTTTTCTTGTACACTTGAAAATTCATTTTGCAAACCAATGTTATTAGTTTCATTTTCCTTCATGTGTTTCTTATCATTTGGAGAAGGTTTTCTCTATGCAATGCTTTACAATGTTAATATTTTTATTTCTATACCATAATGTCTTAAACCCTTTTTCCAAATTAAAAGAGGAAGCACCCACAGATGATAACCAATTTGATCCAGGAATAACATCAATTCCTTCTATATGAGAAGCAAGGAAATATAAATGCAACATGTATTTATCCATGACCACTTTCAAGTTTACATATACTAAGACCTTCTCACCATTAACATTCAACTATGTGATGCTTCTTGAAGATATTTGTTATTTTTTCACCAAATCATCATTTATGTAAATATAAATGCAACTTGGATCTATGGAAACAATAGTTTCTTCCTTCTGAATTTATCATTGCACTTGAAACATGAAGAGTGATATTTATTTGAAGCTATATCCTTCTTCAATTTGTTTTCCCATCTAGCTAAAAAAATTGATCCAAATTCTTCCATAGTGTGTTTATTTCTTCCATCAAAATTGTGCCACCAAACATAAGCCCCGCCCTTAAAATTTAGAAAAATATTCCATTATGGAACTTTTTTTCTTATAGTTAATCCACCACTCTATACAATCCTCTTTTTTAGAAAAAAAAAAGGGGGGGATAAAGTCCATATTAAACTTCAAATATGAGAGTTGGCGTCTTTCAACAAAAAGGTTGAAATAGAGGAGAAACTATAAGAAGCTATATCTTCCTCATTATTTATCCAACGATACTTAAATTTTAATTGTAAATACTAAACACAAGGCACACCTATCCTTCAAATTTCATTAGATTATAATAAGTAATGATAGAAATAGAGTTTTTACAAATCTACTTCTATTTTTACCCCCCAAAATGAGGATTCTCAAGCCCTGGAAATGGAAATGAGTATGTTGTGAAATGGGATAAAAATTTACTATCGATTCCTCTCTAATATATATTTAAACCCATAAATTTTCATAAGCTAGGAAATTGTGATGAGGGATATATTATACCTGCAAATTGGTTGCCATTTTGTCTCAACAAATGAGGGTGTTTTTTATGGTCTCGGGCTTTTACAATTAATATCATTTTTTAATGGTTCTTCTGGAATCATCATATATGTTTTTATATCAATGTTTCAGACCAAACAATTGTGGTCCATCATCGGGGAAAATTTGCGAAACAACAATGTTAGGAGTTGCAAGCACTGAAACTTAAAATGTTTATAAACTCTTTCACAACATGGTTGAATGGACTAAAATTTTGAATGTAGATTCCTCCCTAATATATGTTTAAACCCATAGTACAACTTGAGTGGGCCTAATGGTTAAGAACATAGGATTTCTCCTTAGAGGTCACATGTTCAATTCTAGAGGGGGTTAGGGTACCTACATGTGAGCAAGTTGTTGTTTGCAGATATTTGTGTGGCACTAGCGAGGTATCATCACTCCCACTCTTGCTTTTGAGCTAGAGAGTGGGACGAATTGAATTTCACGAGTGGACCCCAATGCCCAAAATTTTAACCGAGGAAAATATGTTTAAACCCACAAAATTCAAAAGATACGAATTTGTGGAGAGAGAGATATCATACATGCAAATTAGCTACCATTTATTTACCAACAAATGAGGGTTTGTAAACTCTAAAACTTGAAATCTCAATATCTTCACAATATGGACTCTTATTTGAGTGATAATTTTTTTTAATCACACAAATTTTCATGTAGATTCCATCAATGAAATTAGTTTCTAGAAAATATGCTCAAAACATTTCTAAAATTACTCTAAAAATGTGGTCTTGATTTTTCTATTTTCTCATCCCCCCTGCCCTGTTTGTTTTTGGAAAACATAGAAAGAGTGAAAATTCACTAAGCTCTGATACCACTTGTAGCAAACTCTTTGGGGGTTTCACTACTTTTATCATCCAAGATCTAAGAAATACAACAAATGCAATGATAAATATTATTTAGCAACACAAATGGAGTGAACATACACCATATATCCAAGCAAGCTTGAAGATGCTACAAACTTATATTCAGTCCCAATGCCCTTGAGGTAGAGATTCACTATACAATAATCCTTAAGGAAGGATAAACTCCATCTCCCATCAATATGAGAATGATTCAAGACATTCCTTCATATTATCTTCAATACATACTTAAAGAGGAGGTTGCTTTCTCTAGAATCTTCTAACCATGACTAGATACATTGAACCTAGTTTCCACTAATGAAGGATATGTCCCCACATACTTAATGATTAAGTTATGACCATAGATGAGCATGATTACATATTATAAATGACAAGATATATGGGGCTATAGGTACACAACACTTATTAACTTCTTAGATGTTGTTTCCATTGGACCACACAAATCTAGGAGTGTCAAGTTGAGTGAAACTACCACTCACTTTCCCAATCTCCTTGGGTGAAATCCGTTCTTGTGTTGTTTCCCCAAGATGCAACTATGATAAACCCCTAAATTCATCTCGTTATCAAGGTTGTCAATTTCACTAACCATATTTCTCATCCACTCCAAGTTCCTAGCACCAATATGTCCCAATCTTTGATGCCACAAAATGATCCTATCATCAACATCAACCACCCAAGCCACCTTGCCAACATTAAGCCTTTGCAATGACTTTTCCTATCGACGATGGCATTGATTGGATAGATTTCTTTATCAACAATGACGTCAACATCCCTACCAGTCTACCTATTGATGTTGACATAAATTGTCTCATCATCAATACTTTTGTTAGTTTAGATAACATCCAATCTCTAATTCTCATAGCAATGATATTGTCATTCCTTTGTAACAAAGCAGTTCAACTTGTCAAACCCAATTGTAAAATCCTTTTTGATCGTGTTAATCATCAACAAGTTCTTCATCTCCATCACATGAAATACCTCATCGATCTCCAACCTAATTAATATTGTTCTACAATCTTCAACATTGACACATGTATTATTTCTCGTGTATATTTTCCCCCTTTTCTTCCAATTTTTGGTATTGTTCTAATCCAGGATCATGTGGTCATGTGTTAAGATGCCTTAAAGTTAATCAATAATTGATGTTGGAACTCTCTCTCAAATTACATGTTGAGGCTATGAAAATCCTCCCCCCCTCCAACCACCTTCTTTTACTATGATCACCATAGCCATCTTCCTCACCCTTCTTTTATTCAAACGTAATTTTTACATCCCTTTCCCCAACACCCATCACAAGACTCTCCTTAGCCTTTCTACTTTTCAATTTTTCCAACCTAATAGAATGGGACCTGTTATCCCCATTTTCTAGGGATAACTAGGAGATCATGTCTCGAGGCCCACAGGTCCTAGACATGGAGTA
>JASDQU010012276.1:278757-292649 GCA_032191745.1 Picea mariana
GACCAGATAGTGGCAATGTCATACCGCTAAATACCTATGAACATAATGGGCCGGCTCGTGATGAGACCTCCCATCCTCTTGGTTAGGTCTTGCATTTATTTATTTATCATTTTCTTAGGGTCCCTCAGTTTCTTATTGAGAGGCTTTTTATTGCCTTCTCAGGGATCCCCTGGGCGAAGCATCTCTAGGTTTTCATTTCCTATGGATTTTATCTTTTACCAGCTGCTTTTACCCCCTGGGCCTTTAGCCCCTTCTTCCCACAAGACAAGATGTGCCCTGGATGGTCATCCTAATGGCCAGACTAGGGGAATGGGATGGATGAGCGGGGTTTTAAGATGTAAAAGTGATAATATGAGGGGAGCAGACGATGGTTCTGCAAACCCCCTTTGGTGGCTAACCAAAACCCATGAATACCAACTTGCTAAGCTACCCCATCAATTACCCCATCAATGGTCAAGTAGATTAGTGTAAGATCCAAGCAGTTATCTGAAATGAAAGAGATCTAATGCATACATAAGAAGGTTATAATGATCAAATATGACACATACCATGATACCCCGGACCAATTACCTCATGGAGCAAGAGCCTTTTCTGATGCAAGCCCAGGCCGGTAGTGATGGAGGCTGGTACTGCTGACAGGACAAGTCTGGCTGAGAAGAAGAAAAGATGGGCCCTCAAGGGCCATGCTCAAGTCAATCTGCTCTCGTACTCCATGTCTAGGACCATGTGGGCCTCGAGACATGATCTCCTAGTTATCCCTAGATAGCGGGGATAACAATATGAAGATATAGCAAGAGGAAATACAAGATACTACAAGCAACACCAGATATGGAACCTGTTATCCACCAGTTTGCACAAGTTGGATTCCTGATGAGCCTCCAGAGATTGAACAGTCATTGCTCATATGACAAGGTTCAGAGTTCATCAGGTCTTTCAAAAGACCACATTTTTCCGCATTTCCACCATTGTAATAATTTAATAAATGACCTGAGTATGAGATATTGTAAAAGGCTATTGACCACCTAAGACCTAAGTACGAGCATGTACTCTAGAGTGTTTTTTTTCACTTGTTAATTTTTTTTCTGCCTACCTTTGTGGGTGATTAAATAATGTCTAAGTTTTTTCACTCAGAAGACTGACTCCAAAGATGGAGTATGTCTTGGTGGTTAGGCCTTGGCATGGTATAACCAATGCCTAGTGTCTGAATGTATATGAGTTCATACTAGGTCATCCTGATTGAGTCTTATGAAAATTGCGGCTAGGTTTGATAGGTTTTTTTTTAATGTTTCAGTGAATTAATTAAATTCCCGCAAAAATGAATTTTTTTAATTCTAAGTCAATAAATTGTAAAAATGTGGCATCAAACATTGTCAGATGTCATATTTATGGTCGTTTTTCAGTCCAGAATATCATGTAAACCCCTATTTCCCTTCTTTCGAGACAAAAAAGAGATTATTTTCACTAAAAAATGAAAGTTACTCAAAAAATACGGAAAATGGGTGATTTAATTAAATCCCTATTTTTTAGGGAAACTGGGGAACATGTCAGAAACATGTTTTTCTTGTGTCCCCAGTTGACTGAAGGCCAAGGCGAGTTAAGCAAAGGCTAAGGCGACTTCACTGAGTGTGACATGGACGTGGAGGAGATCCCAATGAAGGTACTCGACCCCACTTAATGAGGTGGCGCATTCTTAAGGAGGGATGCACATCCCAAGGTCCCTAACTCGCCCTCACACTCCCACTCACTCCCACTCGTCCTCACTTCACTCCACTACACTCACCCTTCACCCTACATCACTGCCCATCCACCTCACTTCACTCCACACCTCCCCACTCTAACTCATGCGCCACTCCCCTTTACTCTTGTGCATCTCCTCTAAGACTCACACATCCCTCTTTGGAGTTGTCACCACTCTTGCTATATGAGCAAGCACACCCCTCTCCATTTGTTAGTTGGAGTTTTGGGAAGATAGACCTATATTGTTGTATCATTTTTGTCATTTCTAAGTTGAATAAAGAAGACTTTGGAGTTCCATCGGTGTTGATGCTATGTGTGGATGCTTAAATCTTATGCTATTATTATGAGGTAATCTGTATTTTGCTTCAATTTTGTACATCTATTTGCAAAGGCTTTGAAAGTATGTTGTCATATAGTAGAGTGAGGTAAATCTAGTTTGATTAATCTCATTTATTTTCTTATAATTCATGAACTTTTATATTGCATGTCTTCTTTTCGGTTAAATTAACATGCATATCTGAGTTTCTGTTTATGTAGGAGAGACCTTCGTTAACAGTGTTTGCAGGGTTGAAGTATATTGTTTGCAGGTTCTTCAAGCTTGGAGGATTGATTGGTTGTAGTTTCAACCTTCATTTGTCCAAGATTTTCAAGGAATAGAGCTCCCTCTACTCTTCATCAAGGACTCCATAGCCCATATTTTTCAATTCTTGCAAAAAAAAAAATCTTCCTTTCTCCCTCTCACATTCTTCAAAAGCTATTTGGTTACTTCCTTCATGCAAGTTTGAGAAGCTATTTTTAAATTCAAAGTTTAACTTAGTTTCATTTCGCTTGCAAAGTATCTAGATCTAGGCATTCTTTTATCTATCTAAAACTAGATCTAGTTAAGAAAAACTCCTTTATTGCTAGTTCATTTTCTGTAAAATTTAAAGGCTTGAAGGTGCATGATTGATTGAGCTTCATTTCTGTTATTTGGCAATATCAAAGTGCTTTCATTTGCTGTCCTAAAGGACAGCCCCAAAATCTCTAAAAAATGTCCTTTTTGCCTTAGAAAAATTTCGTAAAATTTTGAGTAAATTTTCCAAATTTGAATTAGTCTTTTAAAATTGTTTTCTATCATCTTCTAATATTTTTTGCTTGCTGGTTTTTAGCAGGTCCATCCAAAAACAAAGGGAGATTCCGTCGATTTTGGCGAAATCAACGCTTTCAGAGCACTCGGGGGGCTTTCTACTTCATCGAAGAAGTTTTTCTCTTGTTTTTCTTCTAATTCATAAAGATCCAAAACTTATAAGGATCCAAGTTTCTAAAGTTAAACTCAAAGAGAACTCAATTCTCATTGTAATAGGTTTAATAAAAGCGGGCCCTTTTGTGCCGAGTTTTTCCATCTCCATTAGGGGGATTTGTGTGTCGTGGTTTGGCTTTCTTTCTGTTGGTGCATGTTTAATATTTTGATCTCAAACACACATACAAGTTAAGCAAATCCAACACACATAACACTCATATTTTGCATGCATGTTTAAAATTCACTTTCAATCTTTATGCATGTTCAGTTTAATGCTTGTTTTCCACACTCAGCAATAAATCTTGGAAGTTCTAATTTTTCTTATTTTCTTGCAAAGCTCTTTCAAGTTCCAAGTATCTTGCAAGTTCTCTTTTCAGCTACAAAGCAGGTTACAAAGTTATCTTTTACAGTCTTACAAAGTCAATAAACCTTGTTTGTAGTTTAATTAGGGAAATCTCGGAAGTTGTTAGCTCAATGCGTGGGAAAACGCCTAAGGGTAATCTGTGAAGTAAGGCGAGCCCTCTCGGGACCTGGTTTCCCACCCGTTTTGGACATCCAGTGCCCTTAGTGAACTTATTGGTGAGATCTCTTGGGTTTCGGTAAGTTCTCCACAAGTTTCCAAACAAAGAGCTAGCCTCTAAAGAGGCCACATATTCTCTCATTAACTTAACTTCAATTTACCTTAATAAAACACGCGATCAACAATTGCCCACGACTCCTTTTAAGGCACTGGTACAATTGATTTATCTTTACGTGAGCAATTTACTTCATTCATGCAATTGTCTAACTAAATTTGTTAAATCTTGCAGATCTTGTATCCTTCTTGATATATGCATGTTTATGGACAACTACTTTATGTGATTATCTCAAATGATGATGAATGTTAAGTGTTGAATGCATTTGTTTTATTAAGCAATAAACTCCTAGAAGTAGTTCTTTTTGCTTTCTTAGTTTAAAAGAGCCTTAGATTATTTTCATAGGGACTACCCCCCTTGGCTTCACTAGGAGTTGGCCTAGACGGAGGAATTGAGGATCAAGTGACAGCACCTTGACTCGAACTTGCCCCCAAGGACACACCAAGCGGATTGAAGGTTTCTTCCACGTTACTCCAGGTGTGTATCAACGCAACCAACAACATAGATCTGACCTTTATTGATATAATGAGAAGGAACCTGATAAAATAAGGATGCAGATCTGGAATGATCAACAGATAGATCCAATAGATATAATATGAGATGCTACAAAATGCTCCCGACAAGAAGATGTAAGCCTCCAAAGGATGAATACAAGATGAAGATCAATACAGGAAGAACCAGGGTCAAGTCCAAACCCCCCTGGCTGAAACCACGTCCTTCTGAATAACTATGGAGACCCAATATTTCGGCCCAGCTGCTGGAGGCCTCCAAATGATGCCAAACCCTGTAGAATGATAGATCGGGGTGAGTAGAACTCCCTCCTGAAATATCAGGTTGAAATGCCAAGAGTTGCTCCTCCCAATGTTGAATCCTCAAGTGAAGTTGCGCCCTCCTGAATACTGCCAAACCCTAATGTTTCGGCCCTGAAGAAGGAGACCTCCAAATTCTCTAAAACTCCCCAGAAAGATAGATCGGGGCACTGTAAGCCTCTAGGTGAAGTCTCAAGGTGAGATCTGAAGTTTAACCCCACCAAACTAAATAGATCTTATTCCTAGTAGTGCCCTCCTTTTCTCCAAATCGTGCCCAGGCTCTAGGAAATCAGTTGGATGGAATAACTCTCTCCAAAAGCACTGGAGTTATAGATCATAGACTTGCAAAGAAAACCCAAGTGCTCAAATCTCCAAAAGCCTTCTCTGACTCTTGAATCGAACCTCCTTCCAAAGAATGATGCGCCCCCTTGCTGGAAACCCTCAAGGGTACAGCCTGCTACTCTCCTGGATGAGTGATGGTAACTGTGACTGCTGTAGAATGGTGTGGGTGGAGTATTGCATCCCCGAGACCAAGCTTGGAACAAGATAGGTAGAATCTTTCACCACCAAGTTTTCCTCTAGGGTTTGTATTCTCAAAACCCTCAAAACTGTGTGCTCAAGAGCCCAAAAGAAAAATGCATAATAATCCAAGATGAGTGAGAGGTGCGCCCTTGCCTTTCCTTTATACCTCCATTCTATTTCTCTGTTGAGTTAGTTAACTCCTAGAGTTAACTCCTAACTCAACCTCAAGTGTTTTAATTCTTCATTGAGTTACTTTTTACCTTTTCAAGTCAACTTAATATTATAACCTTGAGTCGAGTTGACTTTTTCCCTTGCTGCATAAGACTATAGTCTAGTGGGGATGACTAGACTACTAAGTCTCTCCAATCCTCTTCATCAAGAGGTGGGGGACATTACACATATCCATGTAAATATAATCATGATTATTAATACAATATTGCATCACTGCGCGCAGATAGACTCAGACAAAAAGAGATGGAGGGATGACTCCAACAAAAAAAGGAAAAGGGGGGGGGAAATTTTAATATATTTCTGAAAAGTGTAATGTGGATATGTTTTTATCTTAAGTTCCCGAGGGTAGGGAACAGGTCACCAAGTGGCTTAAAGTCACTTCTAAAGGTGACAAGTGTCAAGTGGAAGGCATGCAATATATATTGTTGGCCTTAGTGTACTTCGGGGATTATCCGTTATTGGGGAATTATTCAGATGAATGTTTCAGGCTCTCGTGAGCATAAGGGGGTTAGGCTATATGGAAAATATGATTATTACCTTATCTGCACAGAGAAGCTTGTAATGAGTTGTGATGTTGTAATCTGAGTTTAATGTTGAGGAGACGGGTTGACAGACTGTGAGCAATCTCTCTAGGTGAGAGAATGGTTGTTGAGAAGTGGTTGTCAAATCCGGGAGCATACTCTCCAGGTGAGAGTATTGCTGAGAATTGTTCCCTGGTGCGCTGGGCACTAGTCGCAGGGCTCAGAGACTTCATGTCCGGCCTGTTGTTGGTAACCTTGGGAATGGAAGTGGGTAGTTGAAGGATTGTTGAGCAGAGAAGGGGCACACTTCCTTGGGTGTGACAAGTGCGTGGGGAATGAGGGATTGTGGTCTAGTTGCAGCAGCAGACATCTAGGACTGAGCAATAATGTTGTGAGTCAGACCTTAGTGTGTCACTAGAAGTATTTTGCCCTGGTGGAGTTTGAGCCCCAGCTCGAGGGTGACCTGTTGCTGAAAGCTTATGAGCAACAACGTCTATGACTAGGAGGAACGTCTGAGTCAAGGCTGCAGTTGGTGACTTTCATAAAAGATAAGTGTTCTTTATGTACTTGTCTTGTTTACTGTGTACTTATTTATCTGTGTTTGACATGGGTTAATTCTTATATGTTGTTGCGTATAAGTATTTGTCGTTATTTTGTTAATGTTGCTTGCACATGTAATTATGGTGCTTATAGCCTGTATATGTAGTTGTGCATAAGTATGTCAGTTGATGATAGCCTTGCCTGCTAAGTTAACCTTGTGAATTGGTTATGAGTCTTCAAAAGAGGATTGAGTGGTTGGGTGCGCAGGATTGTAGCATGTGCGCATCAAGAGGTTGGAATTCATGTGTGCGTTTAAGAAAATAGACCCCGCGCACAGTGAAATCAAGCGTGGCGCATGATGCCTAGATGGATGTACGCGCAATTATGTTATGTGATCAGTATGTTGGTGCGCACAGTTGTTGAGTTACTTCTGTTGCTTAAGGTTATATAAAAAGAGAATGTTGCTTCTGCTGTTATAAGTTGTGTGGCGCAACTCAAGCTTGGGTTGAGTGCATTACTTCAAGAGATACTGTGCGTATTGTGTTTAAAGTAGTACATGCGCAGTGAAACTTCAAAGTAACATTGCTCAGTGGTATCATGGGGTTGTTACAGTTCGGTTGACTTAAAGCTACAGAAGTTGAGGTTGTGTGACGTGACCCAGCCTGGGGTGGTTGGGGACGTTACGAAGTGGTATCAGAGCAATATCGGAGTGTTTTATGGAGTAGCATGGCCCAGCCTGGGTGGCTGGGGATATTACAAATTGGTAGCAAAGAAATATCGAAGTGTTGTATGGAGTAGCATGACCCAGCCTGGGTGGCTGGGGATGTTACAAATTGGTATCAAAGCAATATTGGAGTGTTGTATTGAGTAGCATGGCCCAGCCGAGGTGGTTGGGGATGTTACAAAGTGGTATCAGAGTGATTGGTTCAACAATGGACTGATATGGGCCAAAGACTAGCATGAATAGATGTGTGCGCTAAGAATTGGTGCCGCACAGTGCAAAGTTTAGTTTGCGCAAAAAACCATTGGTGCGCGGTATAGAGTTGTGATGCGCACAAAGACAGTGATGCGCTGGTGTGCACACTAGAGTTTGGAATGTTAAAAATTATCCAAGAATCCGAGGGAAGGATTCTGACAAAATGGTGCAAAGTTTTCATGTAGTTGTTGCATGAAATCATCTAACAAATCTTAATTGCCTGCACATTTTGCCGAATTATCAACGAATAGAGCGGGATAGAGTCAGTGCAGAAGGTTAAAAGTATGGAAGATGCGTAGAGGACTTACAGTCCTGATGATGAATTCGGAGATCTATATGTCGATTTGGGTGTTGATGGTACCCAATCAAGGAGGAGTGCATGAATTGGGTAGAAACCATAAAGGGACTGCAGAAAGATGTCCAAAGCTATAAGGCTGATAACGAATGGCTTATGAGAGCCAAGGAGCAGCAATGTAGTGTACCCTTTTCACTACCGAGGCTTTAAAACCTCTCTACATCAATCTGTACATGGTCTTTTACATAAGTCATACAAGCGTTGTATAACCACATGCATTCAAGCAAAGAAATACATTTTTAAATCTCAGAATAAACATATCGTTATGGTTGTAATTAAACAATCCATAGCTTTCAGCAGTCATACATTTACACAGCGGAAAGACATGATAACAGATCCAGTACAGTGATGATAAAATGTGGTAAAAATGATTGAATACTTATCTTGTAACAGTGGAGAAATCCACCAACCAAATGCAGGCCTTCCACGAACCTCCCAGCCGTAGACCGCACCGCTCCTTAACTCAACAGTGGGTCACCCCCGAGCTGGGACTGAGCTCCACCCCAGGCAAGGAATCCAGACTCAAGCTGAGGTTACAGGGAATTCAGTCACACATAACCACCAGGAAGAATGCTCTCCCAAGAATCTCCCACGCTCACTGCCCACAGACCCTCATTCCCCACATGCATGTTCCACCCCAGGAGAGTGCACCTTCTCTGTCACCTGGACAGTCCTTCGGCTACCAGTCTCCCTTACCTTGGGTTACAGGAACAGACCGGACCGGAAGTCTCCGAGCTCTATGGCAACTACAGGGTTCCTTCCAGGAGCTCTCTCCTTCCTCTGTGCACTCTCTCACTCTCTCACCTGGAGGGAGTCGCTCACAGGCCAACAAGCCTCACGCAGTCCAGAACTGCGTAGTCTCAATGACTCACGGGAAAAACAGACACAGGTTTCCCCAACTGGTTCAGCAATCCCTGGTTGGTTTCACAATCACAGCTTCAAGACAGGGAGTGCACGCACAGGCTCGCTCAGCTTTTTCCCCGAACAAACAAAGACTCTTCCCCGAAATCAACACAGGCTTCTCGTTCCAGGAGTGCACACACCGGTTTTCTCAGGGCTAGACACAGACATCTCAGTCACAGGGTCGCACGAAGGTCCTCTATAGGAGTCGGGTTCGTCGTACGGCTCAGAGCTCCGTACGTGTTCAAACAATCCGGTGGAATGGGAATTGGAACCTTCTCACGGCTCACTCTGGCCGTTTTATTCGCATGCAACAGGGTTGACACTTGTCACCCATGGAACTGCATGCGTTCCTCCCACCACTTGAGAAATCACGTGTCCTTCCAAAAGGACTTAGGATAAAAACATAACAGGCTCATGAATTTTTGGAAATAATATTAAAATATTATTCCAGGCCTAAGCCCCCTAGGCTTAGCCCCTAGGCTCAACACTCAGCCCCTTTCCCACCTTCCAGCCCCTAGTTCCTTGCCCACTCTGTGGACGCTCAGTCCCCCTTCACTCATTCATCGTGGTCGGTCTACACCTGGCGGTGTTTATATTTTATTGATTATTCTGCATACATACAAGTACAACAGCAAGCTCCTGGCCCTCAAACACTTAGGCTTCCTCGCCTAACAAACACATAAGCCTTCCAGCTTATACAAAACTTGGCTCACCAGCCTATAGAGCACATTTACAATTCATTGCATATATCATGATCTGTAACGGGGCTCGGCCTTGGGGACACTACAAGCAAGATGACTTCAATGTCAAATTAATGCAAAGTCTGGACAAAATAGAAAAGATGGATAAGGAAACAGGGTCGAGTAGATCAAGAAGTTGCAAGTCTCATGATGAGAAAGGAAGAGACGAAAGCAGTGTTGGTAAGCATTCTTTCAGGAAAGCGCGCAGTAGTTCGAGTCCATCTCCTATCAAAAAGCATAAGAGGAGGACTGGGGTGGACGAGCTACAGAGAGAAATGAATAAGATCAAGCCTCCTACCTTTGATGGTGAGCACAAGGACGAAGTTGCGAAGACCTGGTTGTTGGGTATGACTAAATATTTCCATTTGCATAACTATTCTGTGCGAGCAGAAGGGAGAATTGTTATCTATCAATTAAAAGGAAAGGCATCAATGTGGTGGGATCAGTATGTGCAAGTGCAGCACATTGATGAAAAGAAAGTGACTTGGAGAGAGTTCAAGAGCTATTTCCAAAATAAATACTTAACCAAGTGTTACTATGATAGGAAAATGAAGGAGTTATTCAAACTCAAGCTTGGGAGCATGACAATAGACGAGTACGAAAGGAGATTTTTAGAGTTGTTTAATTATGTGTCTTTCATTGAGGATGAACAAGTGAAAATTCAGAGGTACTTGAGTGGGTTTCCCTCATTTATCAGCGACAAGATACAGTATGATGACCCTAAGACATTGGAAGAAACCATAAGGCATGCTAAGTGTCTTTATGAGCAACAAAGGGGAAGACCGACTTTCCAAAAGATTTGGGAAGATAAGATGAAAAGCAAGGTGGAACAGAGGAAGAAGGGAGTTAAGCCACCGTTTTTCAAAAATACTGCACAAGGACAGACGACTCTCCAGGAGCCCAGAATGTCGAAAACAGTGAGACAAAAAGCATGGCAACAACCTATGCAATGTTGGGGTTGTGATGGAAATTATGTACGTAGAGATTGCCCTCAAAGAGGTGATAAAGCAAGGATTGCACACAGTGTACAACAAATTGCGACAGTGGAAGACATGGGTAGAAATGTGGCAAGGATTTACGTTGTGTTGGATAACAAGCAGGCCGAGTTTTAGTCGCACATGATCAAGGTGGAAGGTAAGATTAATGACCAACCCATTGCTATTTTAATTGACTCAAGAGCTAGTTATAGTTATGCAGATCCTAAGATGGTGGAAAGATTCCATTTGCCAAGAAGCAAGCTTGGAAAACCGTGGTTGGTTCAGTTAGCTACAGGAGCAAAAAGGAAAATTAATGAGATGGTTAAGGCATGTCTAATGGAGATGAATGGACTGCGCACAAAAGTTGATTTGAATATTATACCTTTAGGCTCGTATGATTGCCTCGTTGGTATGGATTGGTTGGATGAGCACCATGTTGTCCTAGATTGTTAGAATAAGGCATTTACTTGCCTGGATGAGCAAGGAAATTTGAGATCAATTCAAGGAATTCTAAGGGTTGTGACTATCAGATAAATTATGGCCTTGCAGTTGAAGAAAAGCTACAGGAAAGGATGTCAAGTATTCGCAACGCACATGGAAGAGGGACCTAAGGATAAAGTGCCAAGTGTGGAAGACTGCACAGTACTGAAAGAGTTTGAGGATGTCTTTAAAGAGATACCGGGATTGCCTCCGAAAAAGATATTGATTTCTCTATAAATCTGAGGCCAGGAGCAGCACCTGTATCCAAGACTCCTTATAAGATGAGCACGCCAGAGTTGAAGGAGTTGCAGATGCAACTTGAAGAGCTTCTGAAGAAGGAGTATATACTCACAAGTGCGTCGCCTTGGGGTGCGCCAGTTTGTTCGTCAAGAAGAAGGATGGTACGTTGAGACTTTGTATCGACTTCAGGCAGTTGAACAAGGTAATAGTGAAGAACAAGTATCCTTTGCCAAGGATAGATGACATGTTTGATTAGCTAAGAGGTGAGCGGATATTTTCAAAGATAGATCTCAAATGTGGTTATCACCAAGTGAGAATTAAAGAACAAGATATCAGTAAGACTGCCTTCAAAACAAGGTATGGTCATTACGAGTTCACAATGGTGCCATTTGGGTTGTCAAATGCACCAACTGTCTTCATGTGTTTAATGAATGGAGTTTTCAGAGAGTACTTGGATAAGTTCGTCGTCGTATTTTTGGATGACATTCTTATTTACTCAAGGTCTGAAGAAAAACACGAGCAACACTTGAGAATGGTGTCACAGTTGTTGAGGGAGCATCAGCTTTATGCAAAGCTAAGCAAGTGTTCATTTTATCAGCAACAGATTCATTACTTGGGTCATATTATTTCAGAAGAAGGAATAGTTGTGGACCAAGCGAAGATAAAAGTCATTGAGGAATGGCCGACACAAAGAAATGTCGCAGAGGTAAGGTCCTTTATGAGACTAGCAGGGTAATACAGAAGGTTTATTGAAGGATTCTGAAAGGTTGTGCATCCAATCACATCCCTGCAAAAGAATGGTGTGCGATTTGAGTGGACTCCGGATTGTGCAAGGAGTTTTCAACACTTGAAGAGTTTGTTAACAAGTGCGCCAATTTTGAAAATTGTTGATCCTGATGCAAACTTCGTTGTGTGCATGAATGCATGCAAGAAAGGACTCGGTGGAGTCCTGAGTCAGAATGGATATGTGGTATTCTACAAGTCAAGGAAGTTGAAAGAGCATGAAAGGCTCTATGCTACGCATGATTTAGAGTTGGCAACTATAGTGCATGTCTTGAAGACGTGGCGGCATTATCTCATGGGTAAGAGATTTGAGCTGAGAACAGACCATTGTGGTCTGAAATATTTGTTTGGACAGCCAAGTTTAAATGCCAGACAAAACAAGTGGTTAGAGTTCCTCAGTGAGTATGACTTTGACATAAAGCATATCAGAGGAAAAGAAAACAAGGTGGCTGACGCGCTCAACAGGAGGGTGCATGCGATGCAAGCTACAGCCATTAGCATGTACCAGACAGATTTGCGCGACAAAATTTTGGAAGTTGCCAAATCATATATGCGCATGAATATAAGTGCGACTTTACAGCAAGGTACGTCGCAGCAGAATTTGGAAGGTTATGAGCTAAGAGAGGATGGGATCCTCATGTATAGATGCAGAGTCTATGTGTCGAATGATCAAGAGTTGAAGAACCTGATTTTGTCAGAGATGCATAAGGTTCCTTGTGTTGGACATCCAGATTACCAGAAGACCATTGTCGCAATCAAGAAGCAATACTTTTGGCCAGGTATGAAAAAGGAAGTTGCAGACTTTATTGCGAGATGTCTTAAATGTCAGAAGGTCAAGGTTGAGCGCAAGTTGCCCATTTTGTTCCATTGAAGTCAACTTACAAGGCACTTGACGTTGCTAAGATATACATGCGTGAATTTGCTAAGTTGCAAGGTATACCTAAGACAATTGTGTCTGATAGAGATTCCAAGTTCACTTCGAACTTTTGGAAAGGGCTATTCAAAAGATTTGGAACAAGTCTGAATTTTAGTACAACATATCACCCTGAGACAGATGGTCAAACAAAGAGGGTAAATCGAGTGATTGAAGACATGCTAAGGATGTATGTCATGGATAAACCATCAAAATGGGAAGACTACCTTCACTTGGTAGAGTTTGCTTACAACAATGGGTATCAAGCATCTTTAAAGATGAGCCCATTTGAAGCACTTTATGGTAGAAAGTGCCGCACGCCAATGAGTTGGGACAACCTAGCAGATCGCGCAGTAGTTGGACCAGATTTGCTCCGGGAAATGGAGGAACAGATGGTAAAGATAAGGCAGAATTTAAAAGTTGCCCAGGACAGGCAGGAAAGTTGTGCAAATAAAGGCAGAATCCACAGAGAGTTTAAAGTGGGTGATCACGTGTTTCTGAAAGTGAAGGCCAGTCGCAGTTCCCTAAAGTTGAGAAAGTGTTCTAAGTTAGCAGCGCGCTACTGTGGGCCATTTGAAATCCTTGAAAGGATTGGTCATGTCGCTTATATGCTTGCATTTCTTACGTCCTTATGCATTCATAATGTTTTCCAAGTGTCATTGCTTAAGAAGTATGCACCTCCTGATGCTAATCATATTATTGATTGGAATGTGATTCAAGTGGAGCCAGAAGGCGGATTTGAAGTGCAACCGGTTTGCATATTGGATCAGAAAATCAAGCAACTCCGGAATCGAGTCATGGAGTTGGTAAAGGTCCAATGGACCTGGTACGGTCCTGAGGATGCAACTTGGGAGCGTGAGGTAGCTATGCTAGCAAAGTATCCTCATCTTTTTGAAGATTTTTGAAATTTTGGGTGTACATGTGTATAAGATGCACTAAGGACAGTGCATAAATAAGGGGGAGGGGATTGTAATGTCCTTGATCCGAAACCCTTTGTAATTGTCCATATAGGTTGGTGAATCGTTGGTACTAATGGTTTATGTAATGTATACATAGGCTGGTGAGCCGTTGGCACCTAGTTTTGGTGTTGTGAGCATCTAAGTAAGTGCGCAAAGAATTGTAATCAAAGACAGGGTGCACACATTTTATGTGTTGCACGCACATGGGTAAGTGCACACATTGCACTATGTTGTGCGCACTTGGGTAAGTGTGTGAAAATGACTGGAAGTGCGCAGAGCTAAGTTATATATA
>JASDQU010012276.1:292699-302824 GCA_032191745.1 Picea mariana
ATGACTGGATATGTTTTGAGGCCGAAGAGCCTATGTGATTATGAGGCTAGTGAGCCTAGACGCAGATATGTGATTATGAGGCCAGTGAGCCTAGACGCAGATAGGTCAGTCCGCCTATCCATTGAAATATAATCATGATTATTAATATAATATTGTATCACTACACACACACAGACTCAGACAAAAAGAGATGGGGGCTAACTCCACCGAAAAAGGGAAAAAGGGGAGAATATTTTAATATATTTCCGAAAAGCGTGATGTGGATAATTTTTTATCTTAAGTTCCCGAGGGTAGGGAACGAGTCACCAAGTGGCTTAAAGCTACTTCTAAAGGTGACAAGTGTCAAGTTGAAGGCATGCAATATATATTGTTGGCCTTAGTGTATTTCAGGGATTATCCATTATTGGGGAATTATTCAGATGGATGTTTCAGGCTCTCGTGAGCACAAGGGGGTCGGACTGTATGGAAAATCCAATTATTACCTTATCTACACAGAGAAGCTTGTAAGGAGTTGTGGTGTTGTAATCTGAGTTTACTGTTGAGGAGACAGGTTGATAGACCGTGAGCAATCTCTCTAGGTGAGAGATTGGTTGCTGAGAAGTGGTTGTCAGACCTGGAAGCATACTCTCCAGGTGAGAGTATTGTTGAGAATTATTCCCTGGTGCATTGAGCATTAGTCGCAAGGCTCGAGGACTTCCTGTCTATCCTGTTGCTCGTAACCCTGGGAAGGGAAGTGGGGCAGCCGAAGGACTGTTGAGCAAAGAAGGGGCACACTTCCTTCAGTGTGACAGGCTAAGTCACATGGTTCGGGTTCGACAACGATTAGGATCGATTCGGGTTCAAATTTTTCAATAAGGTTCGAATGGAATTCAACTTTAGGTTCGACTATATATCTATAGACTTTAAAATGAAATATAAGATAAAATAATAACTTAATAAAAAATCCACAACAATAACTATATGTGAGTAGGAACCTTGATTAATAAATATATATGAATAATTTGATTGTCATAAAATCCAATCATCAAATATGATATCCAAATTTTAAAAATTGATTAATAAATATATATGAATAACTAAATTGTCATAAAATCCAATCATCCAAATATGTTATCGAAATTTAAAAAATATGTTATTAAAATTTAAACCATAGTCTACAACAACGAATTGGAAAACAAGGAATTGGAAAAAGACGAACAAATTGGAAAAAGCCGTAGAACATATTTCTCAACTTCAAAATTTAAAAAAGAATCGCGGCTAGCCTATCGATGGTCACGGATCGATGGTTTATTGCTTCTCAACACTCAAACGTAGGTAGCGGCATCATGACTCATAACAGTCTCGGAGGAGGCATGAGGGAAGGGTTTCAAGTCTCGACAGTCCCAGAGGAGGCTCAAGCGAATGGTTTCAAGTCTCGATAGTCTTAGAGGAGGCTCGAGCGAAGGGTTTTGAGTCTCGATAGTCCCGGAGGAGGAGATAGGCCAGAGCGCGGGTTTCAAACTTTCACAAACACGAGGATTTCGGCTCGGTTCCAGTTCACAACACTGAACACTCGAAAGGGTTCACGAATCACAATGGCCAAGGTTCAACGAACCTAGACGAACCACAAATTTTTTTTTAGGTTCGCCGAATTTCGAACCTCAAGGTTCAAAATCGGCGAACCCTGTGACTTAGGTGACAGGCGAATGGGGAATGAGGCACTGTGGTCTAGTTGCAGCAACATACATCTAAGAGTGAGCAATTATGTTGTGAGTCAGACCTTAGTGTGTCACTAGAAGTATTTTTACCTGGTGGATTTTGAGCCCCAGCTCGAGGGTGACCTATTGCTGAAAGCTTATGAGCAACAGCGTTTATGGCTGGGAGGAATGTCTGAGTCAAGGCCGCAGTTGGTGACTTTCATAAAAGATAGTGTTCTTTATGTACTTGTCTTATTCACTGTGTGCTTATTTATCTGTGTTTGACATGGGTTAATTCTTATATGTTGTTGCGTATAAATATTTGTTGTTATTATGTTTAATGTTGCTTGCACATGTAATTATGGTGCTTATAGCCTATATCTGTAGTTGTGCATAAGTATGTCAATTGATGATAGCCTCGCCTGCTAAGTTAACCTTGTGAATTGGTTATGAGTCTTCAAAAGGGATTGAGTGGCCGAGTGCGCAGGATTGTAGCCTGTATGCATCAAGAGGCTGGAATTCATGTGCGCGTTTAAGGAAATAGACCCCGTGCACAGTGAAATCAGATGTGGCGCGTGATGCCTAGATGGATGTGCGCACAGTTATGTTGTGTGATCAATATGTTGGTGCGTGCAGTTGTTGAGTTACTTTCGCTGCTTAAGGTTGTATTAAAAAGAGAATGTTGCTTCCGCTATTATAAGTTGTGTGGTGCGACTCAAGCTTGGGCTAAGCACATTACTTCAAGAGATACTGCGCGAATTGTGTTTAAAGTGGTACCTGCACAGTGAAACTTCAGAGTAACATTGCTCAGTCGTATGTTGGGGATGTTACAGTTCAGTTGACTTAGAGCTACAAAAGTTGAGTTTGTGTGACGTGGCCCAGCCTGGGGTGGCTAGTGTTGAAGATTGAGTAGCTTCGGAAGATATCCTTATTGTATTTGACCAAGACAAACCCTAAAGAATATCATTATAGTATATTTGTTAAGACGGCCCTTTTGTGCCTTTGTAAAAGTCGTCCCTATTGTACCTTGCCAAGTAAAATGAAAAATAGAACGATGAAGTGAACAGTCGGCCAATACATAATTTTAGGTTGTCCAACTACTATTTATAAGAGAGGCCAATGCCTCATTTGAACACACTCACAACACAAGTTATGTGGCTAAAGAAGAAGTGCGCAAGTGTTGAAGGAAGAAGCTACTGCAACTGGGTGTGACGTTGAGAAGGTTCTTGGTTCTTCTCTTGGATATATCTTGGTTAAGTGGTGCGCTACTCTTCCCTTAAAGGAGGATCTTATGCTTTGTTAGTTCTCTCTTGTAGAGAAGCATTGTTCTTCGTTGGAAAATCTATATTGAGGAAGTTTGCTGGGTTTTTCCCCTTAGGGGGTTTTCCCAGGGTAAATCTTGTGCATGTTGTGAATGTTATTCTTTCAATGATCCTTTATATGCAATTATTGTGCTAATGGTTTAATAAGTAAAAGAACGCTAATCTAGTTAACTGCTTAAGTAGAAAAATCAATAGTTGGGGACGTTACAAAGTGGTATCAGAGCAATATCGGAGTGTTGTAGGGAGTATCATGGCCCAGCCTGGATGGCTGGGGATGTTACAAATTGGTATCAAAGCAATATCGGAGTGTTGTATGGAGTAGCATGGCCCAGCCTAGGTGGTTGGGGATGTTACAAATTGGTATCAAAGCAATATCGAGGTGTTGTATGGAGTAGCATGGCCCAACCTGGGTGGTTGGGGATGTTACAAATTGGTATCAGAGCAATATCGGAGTGTTGTATGGAGTAGCATGGCCCAGCCTGGGTGGTTGGGGATGTTACACCAGTACTGTCAAGGTTGTTCCCTCTTAGTCAGCAGTTTGGTGTTTATATTAAATCAAAACACAATTACATGTCTCATAACATTAACATTTGATGTTTGTGCATAATTACAGTCTTGGGGGAAAACGGGGTGTTACAGGTCTATGCACTCTCTTGAAGAAACAACTAAGGACAAAGAGAATTGGAACAATCAATCACGGAAAACAATATTGACAACAAAGTAATTCCTTGAAGACTTCAACACGAATTTTTCGTTTAACATGGTTATTTTCCTAAAGGTGTCATTGTCTAGGATGATTACGTATCTAGAAAACAATTTCTTCCTTAACATGCCTTAGAAGAGATGAAGGCCCACTATCAAAACATATTTTACAGATCTTGATTAGAAAGCCTTAACATCCTTCCTTTATAACAAGAAAGAGAGTCAAAAAGTGTATGTTATGATTTGAGAGGTAAAGAAATAAGCGAAATTGTAATGATCCCAAGCCATTATGCAAGGATCATCACGGTTTTGGTGTCTTTTTAAAACTTTTACTGGTTGTGGTATTTCGTCAAACACTTGGCTGGAACACTTGTTTAGGTGGGTTTACTTGTTGAATGGCCTCTTGATTTCGGCCTTAAGGTTTACTGATGTGTTTAGATGAATGTGTGCAACCAATAACAAGAAGAAACAACCATGGAACATACCTCAACCATATGCAATATGATAGACAAGCCAAAACATCTCAAATCTTCTTTATTAATAAGATAGAAGAACCTGCTACAAGGAAGATGCCAACAGATGGCCAAGAAGATAGATAATAGAGCTGCTACAAAAAGCTCCCGACAATACAAAATAAGCCTCCAAAGGCTGGATATACAATGAAGACTGAATACCAGTAGATCTGGGCCATACGAATGCTAAACCTCCAAGCTGGAAAGTGCCACGCCCTGCTGGATAGCTGAAGCTCCTCAACAATTCGGCCCTGCTGCCAAAAGTATCCAATCACCCCAAGAAATATGCCAATTGATAGATCGGGCAACTGTAAGGACAACCCAGGTGTCCAAATCTCCAAATCCACTCTCAAACCCTGTAGATCTGAACTCCTCCACTGAATGGTGCGCCCCACTGGATGCCCGAAACCCTAGATAATTCGTCCCTGATGAAGGAGGCCTCCAAATGCTCTGAATCTCCCCAGGAATATAGATCGGGACACTGCAAGTCACTAGGTGAAGTCTCAGGGTCAGATCTGAAGTGTAACACCTCCAAACTGACTAGATCTGAATCTCAGAAACGCCCCCCTTCTCTTCAATTCGTCCCACTGTTCTAGAAAATAATCTAAACCATAAAACTCTCTCAGAAAGCACTAGGAATGATGGTGAAGACCCTGCAAGAAGAACCCAAGTGATAGAATCTCCAAAAACCCTGCCAATCACCTGCAATGAATATCTCTCCAAGAATGGTGCGCCCCCCTTGCTGGAAACCCCCAACTGGTGCGTTCTCTCTCTATCTGTGCAAGTAACTGATGTGGAACCCTCCTGCAACTGAGTAGATCTGGAACTAGAATGGTGTGGGAGAGTATTGCATCTCCAAGACCAAGCTTGGGACAAGCTAGGTGGAATCTTTCACCACCGAATCGTCCTCTAGGGTTTGTTAAGTCAAAACCCTCAAAACCCCCAATGTTGGGCTCACTAGCTAAAAGCCAGATATCAAAATAAGATCATACATGAATGCTAGAGTAGAGGCCCTTGCCTTCCTTTTATACTTTTGGCTCCCCTTGTCCCTCCAAAGTGACTTTCATTTTATTAATATTTAATTAAATCACTTTAATTAATTAATTAACCTTTTTACCTCTGAAAATCTCCTTATCTCTCCTTGTGGCTTCCCTAGCCACTGAAAGTCACTTCTAGCCATCCCATCCTATAGTGTTGCTCCTCCCGAATCCAATGAGCTATTACACTGAGAGGTTCCTCCAAGTAATGTGCCCAAAATGACCTCTTCAGTGATTTCAATTAACTTATAGCTCAAAATAGTCAAAATCATGGAAATCGTCGAAATGGAACGAAACCAAAGCCAACCTGTGTGGAATGGCTCATAATGATGGAATATGATGATCAATGCCAACTGGACCCCACAATGCCGCTCAAATACCCCTGTACTCGCTATAACATCCATCTGGCTACTCTGGTCATCATAAGTCTCTGCACTGTGATGATGTCCCAAAGTGGGGACATTACAGAAATACCCAATATGACCAATCCCAATGACTGCCAATGTGCTCGCAAAAATGAACAGAGTTATTGGAAGGAGGAATGCACATACATAAGTAGTTCATTCACTAATTATCAGTTAAAAACATTAGTAATGACTTGGGACTCTCATAGGATATTGATTACATACAAAAGGATATATTGGCCTCCTTGGGCACAACATGCCCTCCCCCTTAAAATATTTGTCCTCAAAGCATTATCAAGTGTTGACACTGCTCACTGGTATGTTTCCCTTCCATTTATATATACATATGGTAAAACCGTGTTGGTTTAACGACAACCATCTAGATAATAAAAAGTAGAGCATGCTAATATATATATATATATATATATATATCGTGAAATATATATTCCAAGGAAATCTGCCAAACACTTCTCCTCATTCCAAAGATGCTATCTAGGTCCTAGGGTAAACCAAATTCTGCAGAAGCTCGAGGTTTTGTCAACACAAGGCTTAAGGATGTTATAACAATATACTCACTAAGAGCTCAACATGTCACTTGTGGAATTGAACCTAGGTGGGAAGGATAACACAAGATCCCCCCCTCTTCCTTGAAATATCTGTATGGAGACCAGCTCAACCGCTAGCCACAATAACAACTAGTAACCCAGTGAAACTCAGTCAGACTAGAACAGGAGACCTCATAGCGAACTCTGCCTTGAAACAAACCGTTTGAACCGATTGAACTAACCCAATGTATATATATATATATATATATATATTCTGAAGGAATACTTCATGGAATATATCTGAAATCGCCCCCGCTTCTCTAGAATATGTCTAGATGGTGAATGGATTAATTGCGAATCGAATAACCAACCGGTAACCCTAAAGGACCTTTTCCCTTAGGAGAGAGTTTGAGCAACATCTTCTAAGTTAGGCTCTTCGTAAGGTCCAAGTTCAACCATATCAATTTCATTCTCATAGTCAGTATCATAAATGAGATCCCCTTCAAAGTAAAAACAACTTGAATCCCAATACGTGAGATCAATAGGCTGACATATTCCTATGAGGAAAGGAATGATTACATCAATCGCATTGACCTTTAGATGGATGAGATTGTGGTGTTGAGAACCAACCTTAGCAGGATTTTAGCCTTATTCTTCATGACTGTGATCATACTTTGATCCTAAAACTAGGAGTGATTGAGATTCCATCTTATGCCCATACGATGTTTAATGTATCCATGTTTTGGTTCATAACCAAGCACAAGGGAAAATCTCATGAAGTTGGTGATTTCCTCAAGTGCTTGCACTGGATCTATGATTTCACCTAGAAGCCTTAGTCCTTAATTAGCCAGTAGGGTTGGGTGCAATAAGCTCCCTGAGAAGTAGTGTAGGATTTTGACTTCTTTCCATGCATTTGTTTGCTTTCATTTGTGTGTTTCCTTTCATTGCACTACTTGTTTAGTTTGCTTGATGCTTTTAATTGCCTTAGAATAATTTTCTTTTATCGTTTTCACGCCTAGACTTAGAAAAAAAATTGATTTCATGCAAAGTATTATTTTTTCTCTCAGGGCGGTAGATTCACCCTTGATGATGTCTTTGCCAAGTTAGATGTGTGTAGATAACAAGTATGAATGAGATTCTGGATTTCTCATACACTCTTGCATAAGAGTGCATGTCCCCAAGTAGGAGCCAGATGTTGCCCCCCCCCCAAGGGTGACTACTTCCAGAGGCACCCTTGAAAGGAGTGTTGTGTTGTTGATTGCATGAGCTCTCTTGTTCATATTTCCTAGACTCGGACAACACTTTCAGTTTCTCCTTCAAATATGTGATAGTGTTAGCTCAACCATGGTATATCGGTTCTCTCTCCTCGTGCCTCAGATGACAAATGCACTTGGTAAATTATGCTTTTAGTATACATGGTCATGGTACTTTGGTTTAAGAAGCTATACTTCATATGCTATGCTCTGCACTCAATGCATTGGTTTGATATTTAGAAATGGTGCTATAACTTCTAAGCTAGTCATGAAAATGGTAAGCATTGAAGTGTTATCTAACAACAACGCCATAACATTAATAATTTTATCTTTTGCCTCATCTTAGCATGGGGGACATGATTATTTTTTAAAGATGTGACAATTCTTGAGTCAAGTCGTACTACTAGAGATCAAGTTGGTGTAGCATATCCATATCCCGACCATACATAACATTTTACACTTTTCCATTTCATATACATCTCATTCATATAAAATATACCATCCCTTCATGTCTAATTTATCACATGTCATCCAGCAAGGTCTAGCTAAATAAACCCTAAGTTAGAGCCAAAAATGCTAGAGGTGAAGAGCAAATAAAAAGTTAAAAGCCAAAAAATAATGAAGCTTGAGCTATGCCACCTCGCTATGAGGCCAATGCCCCTAGTCCCATGCTTGTCTACGAATATCTAAAGAAAAAAGGGACTTAACAAATGAAAGAAAGAAAGAAAACATAAAGAAAAAGGCAAAGAAAGGGGTAGTAAGAAACAGTGTCGAGGAAATGGTAACTCAAAGCTAGCTCCCTCTCAAAGGCTTATGCATGAAATTATTGAAGACTCCTAGCTCTTGAAAGCTAGTTGGACAAGAAAGAAGACCTATATGACTATGAGGGTCATACATGACACTACCCTTTCCCTTTCCACACATTATTCACCATTTCACCTACATCTAACTTAGTGATCTAGGAAATATCACTTGTCTTGTTCTTTGTCACATGTAATAGGGGCTAAAAGTGTCCTCCCATGGTAAACTTAGGCAAATTTGAAAATTAACCTTTGTTATGTTGTTTCTAGAAGAGAACACAATGTGTGCATCATCTAATGGCTTGTAAGGGGGTTAGACCCACCAATATAAGTGGGCGCCCTGCATTGGGAGTTGTGTACATGCATATGGGGTATCATCTATGCCTTGGGATCCATGTACCATACCTCAGGATCCGTGACACTACATTGGGATCTGTCATGCCACATTGGGATTTGTGACAGTGCATTAAGCTATGATAGGGTGCCACATCATCATAGTTGCCACATGCATTATTCCAGGAGAGCATCCTTGCCTGGTTGGACTATTTTTTTTTTTGACAAGAACGGTTATGTTCCATTAATCGGCTTTCTGGCAAGCCAGAATCAGAGAGTTACATATCTGAAGAAGTTTGGTGACCTCTAACAGTGCTGCCAACCTTCTTGTGAATGTCTTGGGAAACCAATCCCGTCTGCTTCTTGAGCTAATTCGAGAAAATGACAAAAATTGCATACATGAGTAAATTCTCACAAATTGTGAGCATAGTAGAAGACAGAAGCAAAGCATTAAACCGAGGGGGATGAAGATTTCCCCTTAATGTAGGGATACAGCTTTTTCTGAGAACCTAAAGAAATGTTGGAGGCCGCCTCCTTTTCTCTGCGCGCTTTATTGGTCTTTCGCCCTCGGGTAAGGGGTGGAGACGGAACTGAGTTGTCTTCAGGTTCAGAAGTTTCCACAGAGCCTCTAGAGGGGACTAAAACAACCAGACCTGCAGAGGCAGAAGGTTCCGGAACTGAAGCCCGAGTTTCTTTTGCTGCCATTGTTTCTGGGGGGGTGGAATCCGGAAGGCTTTCGTCTGCCGGGGGATCTTCCTTAACTGTTGTTGCTTCTGGGTCTAGGGCTTCATCATCCTTCAGCGCATCAAAGCTGTTTTTATTTTCTAGAGATGCCTCTGCCGTATGGGTGGCCTTTGGGGCTTGGGCTAGCGGATCCTTTCGCCTTGGCTGCCTTCGTCGGTTAGTTACTGGCTGAAAATCATCTTCTTTGATTGGTCCCGGCTCCTCAGAGGTTTTGGGGCAGCTTTTTGCGAAATGACCGTAAGCATGGCACCGGAGGCACTTAAAAGGAATCTGCTTGTAGTCCAGCTCTTGGATATGGCACCATTCCCCCAGGGAGAGCTTAATGGCGTCCGGAAGTCCTTTCTCGAGATTAATCTCAACACAAATACGAGCGCAGGTAAATTGATCCCCCTTCAGCTCCGCCCTGTCCAGGAAACGCCCAAGCTTATTTCCAATTTCCTCCAGAGAGCTTATCCCCCAGAGATGCAAGGGAAGGTGAGGCAGCCTAACCCAAACAGGGGCTGCTGTGATCTCGGCTCCAGGGTTGAAGTCAAGAGTCCAAGGGGCTAAGAACAGCCCTCTCGACCCCATGAAATAGGGTCCAGATCTGAAAACCAGATCACGGTCCACTTTCCTCGTGAAGCTTGTTATCGCACGGTTTGTAGGAAGGGTTTAGGCAGCTTGAGTCAAGGCTTAAAACCGGCGTAACAGGAGCTTCCCCACCCACTGTCACCTCGATGGGGAGCTCTTTCTATTTAGGATGGCTGGTCCAAGGGAGACGTCCCTAAGTAATCTGGGTTAATGAAAGGGCAAAGGGG